>JAQYXR010001190.1:0-39317 GCA_030545055.2 Neoaliturus tenellus | reverse complement strand
AATATTTGAGACTTTAGATTGTATTATTGTAAATCATAGCAATGCCACAAAACAAGTTTCGAGTAATTTTGTAAACAAGAAATCATTGTTTGTCCAGTATGGAGAATGCGGTTGTTTAAGACGTCCAATTGTTATGGAATGAGTGGATGAGCTTCATAATACAAAATTACCTATTTTAGTCTAGGCCCTACCTCCATGATTTAGTTAAGAGTACAACTGTTACAACAAATGGTTCTCTAGGAACTCGACTAGAAAAAACTAAACAAATTAAGCTTTTTAGTCACGTTAAAGAAACCAGTGTTTAATTGTAAAACGTATATTATTCTACTACCCATATATCTTTAAAAAAATCACTATGTAATATTCTGCATCACAGAAATGCACTTCATAATGTATTTGCAGCAGCGATGTACTTCACTATCAGTCCCTACAAACACATTATGAGCTGCGTGAATCTTCCATGAAATTTGTGGACGCTCTTTTGAATAATTTCTTGTATAACTATAATCGCTGCTCTTAAAAAGTCTTGAAATAAAATATAAAGTATAAAATTTATAATCTTATCTACAATATTAACGCTGACAGATTTTACCTGGTCAAAAAATTATTCAAGTGCTTTACACACTTAAGTAACTCTAAACAATTTAACAATCAAAACTGATTTATTTTTAAATCCACCGTCTATTAAATTGAGTAGTTTTAGTATAACACTGATATTATTTTCCCCTTTTTTAAAATAATAATATATTTTTACATACGTTTTAGGTACTGGCCTTAATAAAAAATCCTTCTTGAGAGTTTGCACTTCTAATGTATTTAGACAAATACCTCGTGTGTTTGTAAAACCTCATCGGATTGAAATGTTGTAAGATAAAATTCTTTGCAATGGTTGGAAAATTTCGATTTTTGTAATATATATGGAAGGAAGATAACGTCTAAGTAAATAAAACTTGCTAAGAAAAGTTTAGCTTTCACTTGGTACAAACTGCGTGTAAATCGATCAATGGAAGTCTCAGACGAACTGTCCAAAGGATTGGAAATGTTTACTTTTCCCATGTTAAATCCTCACAAGAAAAGTTTATTCTTCATTTTCAACCAATTTAACGCAAATATTTTTGAAATACACATAAAAGCTGCTTATATTTGACCGAAAGTTTTTTTCAACCCGGGGTAAATCGGGGCTAAACCCCCAGTAGAAGTCTCACACTATAACTGTCCAAAGATTTTATTTACCTTACTGTTTTAAATATATCGATTTTTAATTTAATTTAATTTACTTCACATTTTTTGTGAGATCTAGTTTAACCTTGTGGTTTGCATCTTTGACACAGGTCTTTCTTGGGACGATCCTTGGCTTTTCGTCATAAGTTGAAGTGTTTAAAACATCAAAACCCCCGTTTTAAGCAATTGTACCTCATTACAATAAAAAAAATGCAAAAACTCCTCACTTTTTTGGATGCACTCTATTTTACATGACACATGCATTGTTAAAAAATAATGCCAAAAAAAGGTTTTATAGTCTACCTGGAAACACACCATTACTAAGTAAATTTCGTTCAGTGTGAACGTAAATTCTAAATTTCGTATTATTGAATGACTATGGAAGGTTCAAATCATAATTTAAGAAGACTTTCTACCGATATTTCCCAAGTCTATCTTGGCAAGAACATTTGGAACTAGGCAAGTAAACATTCCGACTTTATGACTATGAACGGTTATTAAACTTTGATGACGTTGTTGGAACGGTCGTTATGGAACCTTTTATCTAAGGGGGGGATTAAGATGGCCAGTCACTATCTCAAGAGAAGGCCGAGATATTTGCACTGTTTTAAATATTGTATATTTTACTTAGGATATATTTTGTTGGTAAAATAAGCAGTTCTGCACTAATTAGAGAAAGGTATATTATTTGTCAAAGCATACTCATGCAACAATAATACACCTTTTCGTTTATATACTAACCAAGTAACAAATATTTTTTATCATGAATTTATTTTGGATAGATATAGACTGAGGTGAATCTAAAATGATTGTATCTTAGCTAACAGTTAAATATTTAATCGTGATTATGTTGGCCCTCTAAAAAACATAAAAAATAAAAATTTTCAACTTTGATACTGAAGGTTTATATAAGGTTATCATGAAATGATTTAAAATGTTTTTACGATCACATTCTTTAAATTGACAGGAGAGCCGCTAATCTTTCATGCAGTTGTAGCAAACAAGCGCGTCGTTGCCGATGCTAAGGATAACCGGCCGCTGACGTGTATACTGCCACTACAGACTGGTATGTGTTGTTGTGTTTGCTTAGTTAGTGGAGAGATGGCTTTCTGAGCGCCCGCCTCTAAACAAACCCGCCTCTAGCAAGTGGCCACTTCCCCTCCATATTTCTTCGTCCTCTCTTTGATCGGTCGATTTTGCAAGCGGAGAAGAAATATCGAGATGCCTCCAGTGGAATGTCAGGCCGGCAGCCAACGACGCGGCTCTCAATTAAGTTTATATTTCAAGCGCGACATACTTTGTTACTGAGGCGACGTAGGCCGACGCGGGATTTAAAAAAGGGCACTCGAGAGCATGAAAAGCAAGAGTTATCGTTTGTTGCGACCTACGAGGATTTAACAAGTTCGCAGACGATTCCCATTCGAGTCTGAGTGCAGGGATCGTAGGGCTTAGTTAACAAGTGTGAGGGACATTTCGTTCTGTCACGTTGGAAGCCTGCCCGTCATTAAACAGCTGACTTGTCTCGCCGCTATACCCACTTGAAAATGAGGCTAGGTCGCTAATCCTTGGCGTAGTCTTGGTTTGTATGAATTCAATTTATTAAGGCTTTCAAGATTCAAGATTTTATTTATATTAGGCTTATTATATTAGAACTAAACAAACTTCATTAAAAATTAATTATCTGTGTTTTAAGTTTTCCATGCACCCTGATTCCTACATATAGTGTCCAATTTCATTAGTAACCAGATATTAAAATGCTAAAATTAACTCCAAATAGTTTATATTTCTTTTTATTTCGAGCATTATAACTCTTTTGTTGTTTCTTATGAGTAAAAAACCCCGTTTACTAACTTTGGAGAATTGTTGCAGATTTTATCTTTTTTAAGAATAAAAATAAAACGGCGATTTTTAAGAGTAATTACTGATGAGAATATTTGGTATTGATAAAAATGAGTAATTAATTTAAAAGATGAGTATTATAATAATAATTAATGAAGTAAAAGATGGCTAATTAACAAGTTCATCAAGAACAATAATTCAATAACATGTTTCTAAACCTAAATAGGTTTTCAGTTACGCTAGATTTTGTGTTCATCCTGTCTCTTTTTGAAATCAACTAAATTACTTTAATTTTTAAATGGAAGAAAATATACTCAATAATAGCTGTTTGCTCAAAAATGAGTAGACTTCTTATATTTTATCATTGTCCTTCACGATATAAATGTCTAGTAGAGACAATCTTGTATTGCTACGAGTCGGTTTCGCCCATGAGCGATAAGTTGGTACAGTTTTTTTTTTTTTTTTTTTTTTTTTTTTTTTTTTTTTTTTTTTTTTTTTTTTTTTTTTTGAGGGAGAGGCGGAAAAATGCATTACGCACACAGGTGGCCAGCCTGTAGTGTGGGGCTCCCCTAAAAAACGGGTTTACCCACTAAAAAACCTCCTCTACTCTTTAGGAATCTAACCTGGAATTGTTTATCACATTACGTCAGGCTAGGCCTAAATTTGGCTTACGCCCGTCGGGCTCGCTCCTTATCCAGCCGCTCTATCAAGGGATCTGGGCCACTTCGCGGTCCAGATCGGTTTTCTTTTCCAGGAGGATGCCCCGGACGAACTGTGACAAACAATCCCAGTTGCCCTCATCCTCCAAAATCTTTTGGCAGACCGAGTCCACCGAAAATGCACCAAATATTTAAGTGGCCTCCAGGCGGGGCCCTTCCCAACGGGGACAGCGGAAGAATGTGTGTTCCGCATCGTCGGGAACACCCGGGCAATAAATGCAGTCCGGTGAACCGGTCTTTCCCATCCGGTTCAGGTACGATCGAAAATAGCCGTGACCTGTCAAAAATTGGGTCAGGTAGTAGTCCACCTCCCCATGCCGCCGTTCCACCCATGGTTGGACCTGCTTGATAAGTCGCGCAGTCCATCGTCCTCGGGTGTCGTGCTCCCAGCTGTGTTGCCACTGCTGGAAGGTTCGGGAGCGCTCTTCTGTTCTTGCCGTGTCCTTGCCGATCTCGCCACGTCTCTGATGAATCGCTTTCCTCTCCCCTGCCAAGAGCTTGACAGGGATGACTCCGGCGACCACCAGGACGGCAGGCTCGGACACTGTCCGGTAGGCGGAACACACCCGGAGCGCAGCTTGACGCTGAACCCGGGCGAGTCGCAACCTGTAGCACTCCTTATCTAGAGCGCCTGCCCACACCTCTGCCCCGTAAAGGAGCACGGACTGGACCGCGGACATCAACAGACGTCTTCTGCTGGATCGGGGACCCCCGACATTGGCCATCAGCCTACTAAGGTGAGTAACTACCTTAGCGGCCTTGTCCGCCGTACGGAAGATCTGATCCCTCCAGCTTAACTTGGTGTCCACCATAACCCCAAGGTATTTGGCGGCACGAGTTGATGTGACCACCTCCCTTCCCACTCGAAACGGGACGACGGTGTCGATCCTCTTCTTCGTGAGAATCACGATCTCCGTCTTACTAAGAGCAAGCGAGAGACCGTGATCGGACATCCAGTTGTTGACAACCCGCATAACTCGGTTCAACTTTAGTTGGGCCAGCTCAACGTTGCGTGCAGCAATGAGAGCTGCGACGTCATCAGCGTACCCAACCAAAGTGGTTTCCTCAGGCATCTCGGACCTCAGGAGGCTGTCATAGGCAACGTTCCAGAGATCCGGGCCGAGTATTGAACCTTGTGCGGCACCAGAAGTCACTTCCATCGTCCGCGTTCCGTCCCTCGTGTCATAAATCAGGCTTCGAGAGCGTAGATAATCCTCGATGAGCCGCAACAGATATGCAGGAATACGAAAGGTGTTGCGAAGCGCATCCAACATATCGACCCACCTCGCCGAGTTGAAGGCATTCTTGACATCAAGCGTAACAAGAAGCACTACTCGGCGGGAGAAATGGTTGTGGCTCTCGGCTCTCTCCACAGCTCTCTGAACTTCGGTGACAGCGTCGATCGTTGACCGTCCCTTTCTGAAGCCGTACTGACGGGGGCATAAGTCCCCGGCAGCTTCCACGGCAGAAGTCAGGCGGGAACGGATCAGCTTCTCGAACAGCTTCCCAGCCGTGTCCAACATGCAGAGAGGCCTGTGGGACGACGGCAGCTCGGGATCACCTTTGCCCTTGCTGATCAGTACAAGCCTGGCTGTTTTCCAGGGAGCAGGAAACACCCCTTCTACCAAACAGGCATTGTACATTCTCAACAACAAGTCAGCGTTGATTGAAAATACTTTCTTTAAAGCCTCACTGGGAATCCCGTCCGGGCCAGGAGCCTTGTTGCTCTTCAGGGAGAGAACGGAGGTTTCCAGCTCCTCGAAAGAGAAGAGTGGAACGTCCTCTACCCGTCCGAAGTCAACCGGCGGTCGCTGTGGATGTTCAGGAAACAACGCAGCGACGATCCTCCCCATGGTGGCGCCCTCCATGATGGAAGGTGGAGAGCGGGCGCCGAGTTTCTGTGTTACAAGTTTGTAACCCAGGCCCCACGGGTCAGAGTCAACGTCGTCACGAAGTCTCCTCCAGCTATTCGCCTTGCTC
Organism: Neoaliturus tenellus; assembly: GCA_030545055.2. Classification (NCBI taxonomy): domain Eukaryota; kingdom Metazoa; phylum Arthropoda; class Insecta; order Hemiptera; family Cicadellidae; genus Neoaliturus; species Neoaliturus tenellus. Next base: position 33,558 of record JAQYXR010001190.1, on the reverse strand, counting down.
CTGTTTATCGCCTGGCGGAGAGATTTTCTCGCAGCTTTATAGGCCTCCGACTTACGAACTCTGTCTGCGGGAATTCTCGCTCTTGTGGCGGCTCGTCTAGTTCTTAAACATGTTCTTCTGAGTTCCGCAATCTCTTCAGTCCACCAGTAAACGGGTTGTTTGTCGCGTCGACCGCGATTACTGTACTAAGTTGGTACAGTAGGGGCGGTCTAAGTACTAATTATAGGTGATATTTTGATGGAATGAAATTACACGGAGAGTTGTCTAGAGCCGTGCCAGCTGTCTGTAGAACCGGTGTCACCAGGTCTAATTATGTCCGGAGCAGTTATAACTAATATACTTGGACACCTGAACGCTTAGATATATAACCTCCACTTCCTTTGACATTCTTCTCATGGAATAGAATCCTTTGAGGTGGAAGATTTTCATAAACAATAAAACAATAAGGTGAGTTGCATTTGATGTTAATTTTCCTATGCTAAACATTGGTTTAATGAATTAATTTGTTAGCTTTAGCGTCTGTTTTGAATTTTCTCTATTTAATTACATTTTTTTCAGCCCAAAATACTGAAAACTACTAAAGAAAAATGTTTACGGTATTGGTTGTCAAACTGGTCCAAAACCATCAACGTTGATGATTTAATGACCTATTTCCCTTTTTTACCAACATTAAGAAAAATTGCAAAACAATTAAGCATAGGATTCTTTATTATATTCAATCAATCAATCAAACAATTCTTTATTTGTGTAAACAAAATTGGCAGCATTACAAAATATCAAATAAACAAACCTCACATGGGTCACGAGGACCTGTGCTTGTGGCGAGATCACCCTGGCTGCATCCATATAATTAGATCGTTACAAAAATTTTGAAGTTACATCATATAAAGTTACATCATATTGAAAAATATAATTGTAAAATCAAATAATATATTATGTTTTATGTAGTGACATTTTACAAGGACTACATTAGCTGTGGTGGGACCGATTATTCGGGTTTCTATGGTAACCAATGTCAATGCAGAATTGAAGTCATTAAAAAAATTTCAACAATTCAATCAACGAATGTTTGTGTGCTTGTGCAAAGCATTTCTTAAACTAAAATTCGTATCCAAAATCTCAGATTCTTACATGGATCCGCTCATTAACCGATTAATTTCCCACCAAAGCAAGATTCGAGGCAAAAATTAAAACGCGGGCTACTAATTAGTGAGGATAAATAAGCGGAACGGTCGCCCACTCGTGACTCGGCGAGGTCCAGGGTGTGATCCGCTATCGGACCGGGATTTATGGAGACGCATGGCGCTGCCGCGAGGGTGGTCCGGGGGGAGAGTCCCACCTGTACCGACCACCGAGGTGAGTTTGGACCGTTTCCCGTGGTATTTTTACCCTGGGCGCCACCCATTACCCGTCCTGTCACCACTATCTCCATGTCGCTTGGCCGTGGCCGTACTATTGTCCAACAAATGCCGACCATATCTCCAACTAAACTATTTCACTTTTATTGCCTAGACTGTAAAGTGTGATAAGTCCTGATACTGTTATTTTATAGATATGAAAATAAATAGTAAAAAAACGTTCTGATTAATTTTAAAGCTTCAGGAAAATATTTCGATATTGAAAATGTATTTGTTTAATTTACGTACCATACGTAGTCCGTCATCATAATCGGCAATGGCCATTTAAAAAACCCTCTAAATTTTGATGGGTTTCCTAAAAATTCAGCTTTCTCTTCAATTTTGCGTGCAAAAAATAAAGGAATTCGAATTAAGTTTATTTAGGGTAAAAAATGCTCCAATGTGTGAATAATTTGTGAAAGTTCTTTTTAATTTCGAGTTTTTCCTTATTATTTAGTAATTTGTAAATAGGTCAAAATTGGACTTCAAGATTTTCTATTACAAGTTCCTTAAGCTTAGAGGATTAAAAAAAATTAAAAATTATAAATGCTTATTTGAGAATAGAATAATTAGTCAAAAACGATTACTTGATACACGATGATACAGTGATATAAACTTGATATAATATTGTTCTATAATCTTCAACGCCGATGCTCCATGATTATTTTTTCTGGAAACTTAACTTGTCCTTTAAAAAAACTTAAATCTAAATTCAAATTAGTTTTTAAATATTTACAAAATGAAAAATTACATTCGCTATCTGAAACTACTTAAAATGCGGAAATTTTTTTGTTATATTTTTTAGTGAATTTTTAAATTTAAATGTGATTTTAAATTACACAATTCAATTTCGTACTAATAATATTTTATTTCCCTATTGAGTACGTCATTTAAACTATGTATTTAAAATAAATATAGGAATCAATATTGACATAATAACATTTTAAACTTTCATTTGAGCTTTAGAATGAAAATTGAACCAACGATAAAACAAATCGGTTGAGCAATGAGTCAGCCCAGCCTGTTGATTGGTTCTGAAGGGGAGTTTTTGTATGAGTGAGAGTGTGTGGTTGACAACTCAATCAGAGTAGGAGTTCCCAAATTAGCCACCTCACGCCTCGCGTCTCACCTTGCCCACTCAAAACCACAAAGCCCCAATTATCAGCCAGAGCATCATCTCCGCTCGATTACGTCTTCCCTGTGTCTATGACGCTTTGATTCCGAGTATTATGTGCGTGAGCGTCGCGCACGCTGATCAGATTCTGATTCTGTATGACCACAGCGGTGCACAGTTTCAGATTCCGAGTACTCTCTGTATGACCACAGCGGTGCACAGTTTCAGATTCCGAGTACTCTCTGTATGGCCACAGCGGTGCACAGTTTCAGATTCCGAGTACTCTCTGTATGACCACAGCGGTGCACAGTTTCAGATTCCGAGTACTCTCTGTATGGCCACAGCGGTGCACAGTTTCAGATTCCGAGTACTCTCTGTATGGCCACAGCGGTGCACAGTTTCAGATTCCGAGTACTCTCTGTATGACCACAGCGGTGCACAGTTTCAGATTCCGAGTACTCTCTGTATGACCACAGCGGTCCACAGTTTCAGATTCCGAGTACTCTCTGTATGACCACAGCGGTCCACAGTTTCAGATTCCGAGTACTCTCTGTATGACCACAGCGGTGCACAGTTTCAGATTCCGAGTACTCTCTGAATGACCACAGCGGTGCACAGTTTCAGATTCCGAGTACTCTCTGAATGACCACAGCGGTGCACAGTTTCAGATTCCGAGTACTCTCTGTATGACCACAGCGGTGCACAGTTTCAGATTCCGAGTACTCTCTGTATGACCACAGCGGTGCACAGTTTCAGATTCCGAGTACTCTCTGTATGGCCACAGCGGTGCACAGTTTCAGATTCCGAGTACTCTCTGTATGACCACAGCGGTGCACAGTTTCAGATTCCGAGTACTCTCTGTATGACCACAGCGGTGCACAGTTTCAGATTCCGAGTACTCTCTGTATGACCACAGCGGTGCACAGTTTCAGATTCCGAGTACTCTCTGTATGACCACAGCGGTGCACAGTTTCAGATTCCGAGTACTCTCTGTATGACCACAGCGGTGCACAGTTTCAGATTCCGAGTACTCTCTGTATGACCACAGCGGTGCACAGTTTCAGATTCCGAGTACTCTCTGTATGACCACAGCGGTGCACAGTTTCAGATTCCGAGTACTCTCTGTATGGCCACAGCGGTGCACAGTTTCAGATTCCGAGTACTCTCTGTATGGCCACAGCGGTGCACAGTTTCAGATTCCGAGTACTCTCTGTATGACCACAGCGGTGCACAGTTTCAGATTCCGAGTACTCTCTGTATGACCACAGAGGTGCACAGTTTCAGATTCCGAGTACTCTCTGTATGACCACAGCGGTGCACAGTTTCAGATTCCGAGTACTCTCTGTATGGCCACAGCGGTGCACAGTTTCAGATTCCGAGTACTCTCTGTATGACCACAGCGGTGCACAGTTTCAGATTCCGAGTACTCTCTGTATGACCACAGCGGTGCACAGTTTCAGATTCCGAGTAATCTCTGTATGACCACAGCGGTGCACAGTTTCAGATTCCGAGTAATCTCTGTATGGCCACAGCGGTGCACAGTTTCAGATTCCGAGTACTCTCTGTATGACCACAGCGGTGCACAGTTTCAGATTCCGAGTACTCTCTGTATGACCACAGCGGTGCACAGTTTCAGATTCCGAGTACTCTCTGTATGACCACAGCGGTGCACAGTTTCAGATTCCGAGTACTCTCTGTATGACCACAGCGGTGCACAGTTTCAGATTCCGAGTACTCTCTGTATGACCACAGCGGTGCACAGTTTCAGATTCCGAGTACTCTCTGTATGACCACAGCGGTGCACAGTTTCAGATTCCGAGTACTCTCTGTATGACCACAGCGGTGCACAGTTTCAGATTTCGAGTACTCTCTGTATGACCACAGCGGTGCACAGTTTCAGATTCCGAGTACTCTCTGTATGACCACAGCGGTGCACAGTTTCAGATTCCGAGTACTCTCTGTATGACCACAGCGGTGCACAGTTTCAGATTCCGAGTACTCTCTGTATGACCACAGCGGTGCACAGTTTCAGATTCCGAGTACTCTCTGTATGACCACAGCGGTGCACAGTTTCAGATTCCGAGTACTCTCTGTATGACCACAGCGGTGCACAGTTTCAGATTCCGAGTACTCTCTGTATGACCACAGCGGTGCACAGTTTCAGATTCCGAGTACTCTCTGTATGACCACAGCGGTGCACAGTTTCAGATTCCGAGTACTCTCTGTATGACCACAGCGGTGCACAGTTTCAGATTCCGAGTACTCTCTGTATGACCACAGCGGTGCACAGTTTCAGATTCCGAGTACTCTCTGTATGACCACAGCGGTGCACAGTTTCAGATTCCGAGTACTCTCTGTATGACCACAGCGGTGCACAGTTTCAGATTCCGAGTACTCTCTGTATGACCACAGCGGTGCAAAGTTTCAGATTCCGAGTACTCTCTGTATGACCACAGCGGTGCACAGTTTCAGATTATGAGTACTCTCTGTATGACCACAGCGGTGCACAGTTTCAGATTCCGAGTACTCTCTGTATGACCACAGCGGTGCACAGTTTCAGATTCCGAGTACTCTCTGTATGACCACAGCGGTGCACAGTTTCAGATTCCGAGTACTCTCTGTATGACCACAGCGGTGCACAGTTTCAGATTCCGAGTACTCTCTGTATGACCACAGCGGTGCACAGTTTCAGATTCCGAGTACTCTCTGTATGACCACAGCGGTGCACAGTTTCAGATTCCGAGTACTCTCTGTATGACCACAGCGGTGCACAGTTTCAGATTCCGAGTACTCTCTGTATGACCACAGCGGTGCACAGTTTCATATTCCGAGTACTCTCTGTATGACCACAGCGGTGCACAGTTTCATATTCCGAGTACTCTCTGTATGACCACAGCGGTGCACAGTTTCAGATTCCGAGTACTCTCTGTATGACCACAGCGGTGCACAGTTTCAGATTATGAGTACTCTCTGTATGACCACAGCGGTGCACAGTTTCAGATTATGAGTACTCTCTGTATGGCCACAGCGGTGCACAGTTTCAGATTCCGAGTACTCTCTGTATGGCCACAGCGGTGCACAGTTTCAGATTCCGAGTACTCTCTGTATGACCACAGCGGTGCACAGTTTCAGATTCCGAGTACTCTCTGTATGACCACAGCGGTGCAGAGTTTCAGATTCCGAGTACTCTCTGTATGACCACAGCGGTGCACAGTTTCAGATTCCGAGTACTCTCTGTATGACCACAGCGGTGCACAGTTTCAGATTCCGAGTACTCTCTGTATGACCACAGCGGTGCAGAGTTTCAGATTCCGAGTACTCTCTGTATGACCACAGCGGTGCACAGTTTCAGATTCCGAGTACTCTCTGTATGACCACAGCGGTGCACAGTTTCAGATTCCGAGTACTCTCTGTATGACCACAGCGGTGCACAGTTTCAGATTCCGAGTACTCTCTGTATGACCACAGCGGTGCACAGTTTCAGATTCCGAGTACTCTCTGTATTACCACAGCGGTGCACAGTTTCAGATTCCGAGTACTCTCTGTATGACCACAGCGGTGCACAGTTTCAGATTCCGAGTACTCTCTGTATGACCACAGCGGTGCACAGTTTCAGATTCCGAGTACTCTCTGTATGGCCACAGCGGTGCACAGTTTCAGATTCCGAGTACTCTCTGTATGACCACAGCGGTGCACAGTTTCAGATTCCGAGTACTCTCTATGGCCACAGCGGTGCACAGTTTCAGATTCCGAGTACTCTCTGTATGACCACAGCGGTGCACAGTTTCAGATTCCGAGTACTCTCTGTATGACCACAGCGGTGCACAGTTTCAGATTCCGAGTACTCTCTGTATGACCACAGCGGTGCACAGTTTCAGATTCCGAGTACTCTCTGTATGACCACAGCGGCGCACAGTTTCAGATTCCGAGTACTCTCTGTATGACCACAGCGGCGCACAGTTTCAGATTCCGAGTACTCTCTGTATGACCACAGCGGTGCACAGTTTCAGATTCCGAGTACTCTCTGTATGACCACAGCGGTGCACAGTTTCAGATTCCGAGTACTCTCTGTATGACCACAGCGGTGCACAGTTTCAGATTCCGAGTACTCTCTGTATGACCACAGCGGTGCACAGTTTCAGATTCCGAGTACTCTCTGTATGACCACAGCGCGGAACTGTCCAGATTCCGAGTACTTCGTATTACCACGGTGGAGCACTGTTCAAATTTAGATTACTAATAAAAAATTATACGAAAACCTTTGTCCTATCTTCTTGAAGATAATGTCCACAAGAACTTGAATATCACTAAGATTTAGTATAAAATGGATTAAATACTATACACATGTCTTTAAAATGATAAATTGTATTGTAATCTTAGTGTTGTTAAAGGTTCTTTGACATCACTAAGTTCACACATATACCAAATTATTTGGTTAGGCTAAGTATTTTTAATCGAAACGCTTTCATAAGTTTAATTTATTTTAATGAAATATTTAGCTTAAGAAAAAAATGCTTGGAGCTGGTAAACCCTAAACAATATGACTGTGGCTACACAGTTGGACAGACAGGAGGATCAGTGACCTCTTGATTCTCTGTGACGCAGGATTTGGCAACACTGGTGAGATCAGTCAGCTGTTTAATGACGGGCAGGCTGCCAACGTGACAGAACCTAACGTCCCCACACTTGTTTACAAAGTCCCCCGATCCCTGTAATTAAACTTTCATACTTTGAATGGAACTTTCTGTAAACTCCTGAATCTCTGATACCCGTTTCGGTTTGGAATATCATATTCCTCGTTCTTTTTATGAGAGTTTCTTTCACTTCAGTTTCCGAGGTTTTAGCGTTTTAAAATCGTTGCTGTCAATAATAACAATAAAACTGGTTTTCTCCTTACAGTGTAAAATAGTATATAGGCCTGTGCGATTCACAAAATAACGAAAATATTAACTGATAAAATTTGATATTATGGAACTTTGCCAGGGTAGCATTATTTCGAGCAGGTGATGTAAACCTAATCTATTTATTAAACTGTTTGTGGATGACGAAAATTGTATAAAAACATTCCGGCTTTTTTTATCGAGAAGAATACACTCAAACAAAAAATGGGCTGTTCTTAATAATGATATACCATACTATCTCAACCTTATATTTATAATAAAAGTACATTATATTAATTTAAAACACAATATTTTATAAGTCATACACAAGCTATGAATAAGTTAATATACTTTTTCAAGATTGAGATATTTTACTATAAATGACATTTTATGTTTTAATGGAATTTCAAGAAATCAGACGAATCAGAACAACATTTAAAATTGGGTTAACTGAATCTTTACTATTTAGTTCTTCTTGACAACATTTAATGATTATCTGTTTCTTCGGATTCCACTGAGGTAAGAAATTTACTTAGAGCGTAGGCTGACTGCTTCACATTCTCTATCGCTGAAAACCTTTTTCCTTTGCTATTTTTTAAATAGCATTCATAATACATTTTTAAGGGCAGCTTTTGATTCAATTAATGGGGTGGACCTAATACCTGGACGCGTCAGCCGCATGGGCCTTTTACGCTCGCGTTTCATTGAACATCCCAGTTCAGAAGAATGATAAACTTCTGCAGGCTGCAAACAAGCTTCTCTTGAGGAAGGAAAGCGCCCCTTAGCAGTCCGCCAAGGGCCCTCTTTCTAGCCTCCTCCAGCTCCGTGCAGTCAAACAGCAAGTGATCTGCAGTTTCTTCCGACTGCCAACACTTCCTGCACACGAGGTCACCACTGTGGATTGCAGGATTTTTAAGGCAATTTGCTGAGATGAACAGTGAAGTAAAGCATGAGCTTACTTACTCTTTGTTGAGGACGTCTGTCCCAGATCCTGTAGTGCTTCCCCCTCACCCATGTCGTGACCACTTGGCACACATACTCACGAGAGACTGCACAGAAAGGCATACGAGTCATTAATGTTAAAACAAATAAAAATGGACAGGGTGACGCATGCGAGATGGACGGTTTATAGTGAAATAATACTCAGCGAATTTATACGAAATCAAAGCTTGAGAGCAAACCAAACTTTATAGGACCAAAACTTTTTCAAAAACTTCCAGCTGACATTAAAAACATCACAGACTTTTCAAAATTTAAATCCAAACTCAAACAATATGTTATATCAAAATGATTTTACTCCATTTAAGTTACCTGGAGGATAACTAGCGTAACCAAACCTAGTCTTAAGTAAACCTATCCTATCCCTTGGCTGTTGCTGAAGAGGATTTTGACTTGTCCCATGCCTAATGTTGGGTCAACGGGACGACAACGGAGGTAAAGGTAAAGGCAAATGTGTTAAAACATGTTCTCGTATAGAAGGTAGAAACTTAATTTAATTAATTTTTCCTCAACCGGTTGTACGCGTACCCTGGTGGTACGCGAGAGCATTTCAGCTGGTACACGAGGGACAAAAGAAGAAATAAAAAAATTAATACACGAACAATTAAAAAAAGCGTTACTAATCGTCGTGACCCCGACGGCTGTTTCGCGGTCAGCTCAGTTCTGCGTTAGTACAACGCATTTCCACATAGTTTGAGAGACTCCAAGAGATTGCAACATGTTTTCTTAGCTAAAGCAATTTCGTTAAACTTAGAAAATAAAATTACTTTCAGACTCCAATTTCCTGAGCATATTTATATAAATGAATAATGACTTTATGCCAGTATTCATGTAAACTTGAATTTTTTTAAGTTCATGATGTACCTTGTACTATTTCAAAGTTATGAGACACGCTCCGCAGAAACAATGAAAAGTAAAGGAAAATTTATTTGTTCATATCCACAATCTACAGAGAATTTTAAATTGATTACTTGATACCACTGGAACACGTGCTGTATTAGTTCGGTTAAGCCCAGTGATTGATCTGTCAAAATAGTTTGTCTTGACAGTTATTTATTCATGTATAGAGTTAGTAAGGATATTGAGTCTTTCCTGAGCAAGAAACGACAGCATGTTTCCCATTAACAATGCTTTTTTCTATTAATGTTCATTAGTTTGGTTATTTTGTAATTTTATTGTTCGAGTTACTTTTGTAGAAATTCCAAATTTCTTTCTTTTTGCGTACTAAGTGTGTAGTTAAAACCACTATTTATTATTTTTTATTTTTTTAAATTTTATTGTATCCAACTTTGTTTATAAAACCTGCAGCGAGCAGTTCTTAGTTTTAAACTGAAAATCAAAGTTTACTTATATTATTATATTAATTTATAATGACATTAGGAATAATATTTATATAGCTTCAAACTATAGTGTTCATTACAATTTGTGTGTATTCAATTAAAATAGATCTTTTACAATTTTTGTAAATTTGCATCAAATTTTTCACACACCACTAATTAGGGACCTAAAAAAAACATATTAAAAAGAAAACAGTATTCTAGGCTCTATCCGGCTGTATCTGTATGGGTAGGAGGGTGAGGGGGATTGATATCTTTGGGTGGTACGCCAAAAAATTGAGAAAGTATCAGGTGGTACGCGGGCACAAAAGGGTTGGGAAACACTGGTCTAAACAATTAAATTTAAAAAATTTTTTAATAATATTTAAAAAATATTTTTTAAGAGGGTTTATTTTCAAACTAGCTTCTTTGCCATATATTTTTATGAAAACTTGAATTTTGAATTTTTTTTAATTTTGAAAACTTGAATCGGTACAAAAAATGTCCTTAACAAAAAAAGTATCAAATTTATTGTCTCTGTTAAATTCTAAATATTTTTTCTATAAATAATAGAGTTTTACGTGTCGTCAAAGCCATTACGGGGTTTGAATAATTTTACTGGACATTTGACAAGTGTTCTTTAATCAGACAAGTTTTTGGAAAACGCGAATGAAGTTTTGACTGACGTAGATAAACTTGAGATGTTTAAATTTAGTTGTTTTAACTTTTTTAGTTTTAAAGATATCTAATTATACTTTTTTACATAATGACCGGCAACAAACTGTCAGATCGGAAACACGCGACAGCAAATGACATTGTTATTTAGTGGTAACCTCCTGAACCTCCTGGTAAGATCCGTCGGCTGGTTGCGGGACACCCTGTACGAGATACGGAGGTCACCAACCGTACGTCGCCGCGTCCAGGGTTGTGATCGTCTTGAATTGTGAGCGCGATCGTTCCATTGTGATTCATAGACCCTCCAATATCCTCGCTGGGTTAAAGGGTGGGAAATTGACTGGAAGCTGCAATAAGGGTTGTTTGACCTTCCAGTGTCCAGCCAACCTGACGGGCTAAGTCTTAGGTAATTTCGAGATAGTATTATTTCCACATAACCATATGTTCAAACATTTCTCCTGAGAAGTGCATAAAAATATGTGTACATAAATTATAACAAGGAATAGTAAATTTTATAAAACTTCAAATTGTGTATTAATAAATAGTAAAAAATGATATGGTTCAAGTTCAACAATGTCAACAGAAACTGGCGGTAATTTTCCCACCAACCATGACGTACCGGTACTCAAACGATCATGTGAGATACAATTCACACTTAACTCCACTAGATAAAACTCTAAATTGTCTTAAACAATTTTTATTGCAGATCAAGAAATTTAGCTTTATAGATTCACTACCTATCTAAAACCAATATTTATAAAGCATTATTTAACTAAAAAGCTGAGGTGAGAATCCCTTAAGGTTTTATAACAAACTAAAATAGAATATTATAGAATTGTAATTATTGTTTGAGGAGATGAACACTTAGTATGCATATTTCGTCTACAAGATCTTACCATCACCTCCCGTCGAGGTGAGATGTGAACAGCTCTCGAAGAAAAATCGTTAATGCAAGCATAAATTAATTGAAATAAAAAGTATAAATTATCAAATGATAATGTTATAAAATCGACTCTAAAATAGCATTTTCATTTTAAGTAGGCTTCTCTCTCAGCAAAGTGATTAGAATCGAAAGACATTTTAATGATGCGACCAAAACCAGCAAAAATTCTTTAATGACTCGCTTTGAGGAAAGGCCTGCAATGTAATTCATTTGAATGATTACTTAAGTTTATGTCGTGACACATTATTGTTAGGTCATCTGCATTCCAACAAATTTATTTTCCTGGTATCAATGAGTTTTTTTTAATTTTTCACTATTTCTCAACAGCTAAGATTCCAATTTCCGATATAACTATAGCAGTTGGATAGGTAAGATCATTAAAATGTATTCTGACTACAAAAAAATGTATACGAAAAAGAACCTAGTTGCAAATTTAATGAATGGAATCCGTTTGAAAGTTGTAATGGTTCTTGTGTATTTTAGGTTTTCATCCTTTAATAGTACAGTTATTATTATTATTTAGTAACTGTATAAAGTTGAATCATACAACTAAATGCTCTATATGTTTTCTACCCTTGTTTGTTACTTATTCCATACGTTTGAGCAAGTTTGCAATAATTTATAAGCAATCTTGTAAAGTGATATCCACTTAAACATATCATAAAATTTGTTTGGACGAGTACCTTTTTTGGGCCTCATCGTATATCCCCCGAGTGTTAATAGTCTATTATTCGACTCATGTATACATACTGTCCTTGACATACATTAACATGTTAATTATTACTTTTAGAATTTTGAACACATTTCTCCACTCATGCAAATTAAAAAAGTAGCACGGTAATTTTTATACTTCGTTTGGATTTCCTTAATGTTCAACCTTAATGTTGAATGATAAAACCTTTTTTAAACTATTTATCGATCACGTAGAAAACTTTTTGTTTGAATACAGTATGTTAGTAAGTTAATCGATTACCTATATTTCATTAAAAGTTCACCCTTTATACCAAGATCTTCATTCATTCATGTGTGGTAACATTTCTACGTAGATAACTCGTTAGAGTGACAACGTAGAAAACTAACGAACACCTAACGTAGAAATATCTCTTATGAATGAGTTTGAAACCGTGAGTTTTCTATATTTAAACCCCTTTGATCTTCTAAGATAGTGAGTTTTCAACTCATTTACCCGTCGGATCCAGAGTAAATGAACTCTGGATGGTCATTGGGGTCCATAACTCCAACTGTCTCAGTTTCTACAGCTGGTAAACATAGTTAAAAACTTGGTGGTAAATAACCCAGCTGACATGATCAGAGTCACTTCTGTCATGGTGTGTCCGAGGAACGTAACGACTAAACATTCGACTGAAACTGAAAGTTCGTGAAATCGAAAAAACCCGGTTGTAAAATCCTAAAAAGTCAGTTAGTAAACACTCTGATAATAAGTACCTACAAAGAAATAGCACTTGAGTTGATCCTAAAACACTTGGACTAGTAACCGTGCTGGTACACCCTATTCGTTTATTGCATAATGCAGTAATGCAGTACATTGCAAATGCAATTTGCATTTAGTAAAATTAGTTTTTCGTATGAAAGGGACTAGAGAACGTAGTGCAATACAACATGTGTGCTCCTATTGAGTTTTATTAATATAGCAGATCTTAATATTATGCAAGAGTCCGCAATCTCTTATATAATATAAAAAATATATCCATATTATGATTTATTAAAAAAAAATAAAAAATAACTTGTGGAATCTCTAATACTCTTCTAGCTAAAATTTACCATCCGCCATTCATACAGCTAGTAGCAGGCCTATTGTAACCAACGTTGTAAAAATAACTTTGAATTACAAATTACGTAAAACCTACCAAAAAATTATAATTGTTTCAAAGAAGTCAATCGTAGACCAAGGCTAATTACTCGTAGAATTAGAGTTTTTTTTTTAGAATAAAAGCTAGGAAAACCACTTTAAGTATGAAGTGTACGTACAGGTCTCGCGTGGATTTGTTTTAAATCTTTTTGTTTAGATGCATTTATGCCATACACAACTTGAATGAAAGTCCAAAAAGATTTGTAAAAGGTTCTGACGATGGATTACAAATGACTGGGCTCTAACAGCCAACTGATACGCCACTGAAGTCGGGAGACCAATTATAAAGTCAGGCGTGTTCTTTTCCATTAACCCTGCTGGCACTCTCTACTCTGGGTGCATGCTCCACTAGCTCACTGCTAATGAAGCTAAGCCCCGTCACACTGCTTCTAATTGTATAGAACCCTGTGTATCACCTCTAGTTATATGGCGGGGTTTACTTCTCGCTTGTGTAGTTATTGGGAGGTACTTGTCACATTGCAAAACCCTTTCTCACTGAATATGATAAAGTGCATCTGGTTAGTTCGTTCTGTAGTTCTGTATTACTGTATTGGTATTATAGATTGGATACGTCTTATATTGTTTCTAATATTATAAAAACAAAATCACCACTTGCTATTGGATAATTTTATTTCCTACATGAAAAAGACAGTTCAGGTCTGATAAAATCTGATTAGGTTTCTTTCAGGTACGAACAAAACTGAACTTACTGAATCAGGTTTGTTCAGTCCTGAAGTCAGAGGATTTGTGTCTGAATCAGCCTGAATCAGGTCTAAAATCAGATTATAAGGGTCCGATCAGTACTGAATTTCCTGAACCAGATATCACTCACTACTGAAGACATAGGATTTGTGTCTGAATCTTTTTGAAGATTTTGTAATTTTTTATTGACTTAGATACATGGGTTAGAAAACCTAACAGAACGTCAGTTTGCAATAGTTTTTTAAACTTTATTTACAATTATTTAATCAAGAGCTTCAACATTTTTCAAAACATTTTCAAATAGTGTAGTGTACTTATAAATTTCTGCACGATTAAATAACTGTAAATAGTTTACAGTATGATTGTTAACTTTAAATGCGTACATTTTAGATAAAACGTTGATGAAAGGATATCGGCATGAATCTATTCCATAAAAAAAAAAAACAAATTTAAAAATAACAACTCAGCATATATCATACAAAACTCTACATTTTTATGTCTTTTTCAATATTAAGCCATATTTGGGATTGAGTACTGCTTTTAGTCTGCTTAGCAGCTACACTGGCAACAATCAAAGTTGTCGAAAGGTTTAAAGTGTGAATCCACCTTCACTGAGTCTCAGTTAGAGAAAGATGCGGTAGAGCCACAAGTTCGTGCCCTGTTTGGGCAATCGAACTTTTTATCACGGTTATTCCACGTTTCAGTATATTAGTCAGTTTTCTAATAATTTTAGTCTGTTAAATTGAGTATCATTCTGATTCAGATTTGAACAAATTTTTATTCAGATCAAAACAAATGTTGGTTCAAGCCTCAAGTCAGAACTGAAAAGGTTCCATTTCCTAAATTCAGTTCCTTTCTGATTCTGATGTTGCAAATTTTGATCACACCTGAAATCAGGACTGAACGGAAAATGTTCCAATTCCTGATGTCAGGTCTTAACTATTTTTGTTCAGTCCTGAATAAAAATTTTCATGTGGTTTGGTAGTGTGACACAGCTTGGTCGCTGACATGACTATCTGCTTTATTTGTATAAACTGTTTTGGTAACTTTTGGTATAATAAGACAATTAGGTGTTCGTGATTTTGATGCAAATTAAGGTCAAATCTATTCTTCCTGTAATGTTATTCGAGTTTCCTTAAGTTTCCTAAACCAGAACACCAATTTCGAAAGTGTCGCCTTGTCGCATGAGTGGCCATACAGCATGTCGTGCTCGGCGCCGTAAAGGTAATGAATCTGGGCAATTGTGTTGTTCTGTATTGAAATTGATGTTTAGTAATTTACCTTAACTTCAAATGTCTTTGACTCTGTAATCAATAGAAATGCATCGTTTTCGGACGAAGTGTTTGATATGGAATCAATCTCTTATATAAAACAAAAAAGATCTAATTCTAAAGTGCACGCTTCGTCTTATGTAGATAAACGACGAGACGGGATTTATTAATATGAACAGTATTATTTATTTCTGGTTAAGGAAATGGATTTAAAAATGCATTTATTATCATTTTTATTTATTTCTTGTTATAACTATTCTAACTCATTGCAAAATAAAAAGTATCAACGTTTATTTAGGTTATATTCACAATACGAGTTAATGCAACGATTAACTGGGGAAGACCTTGAAGCCACGAGTGAAATGTAAGTTAGAACACGAGCAAAAAGAGTAAACTAGATCTTAAGGGCTGAATACCACCGTTGCGCACACTAATTAACCTCCGATCTACTTACATTTGGTAAATCGCGTAACAAATACAGTAATCAACATGTCGAAAATTTATAGGTTATACGTGCCTTCACCCATTAAAAACATAACCACGATGCGGTTCGACCTTATAGTGGATATCACTCACATGATCACACTACTGTTTTTTGATTTTTAGTGTAGTAAAATTAAGCCAAAATATGGCTGGAAAATGAAAAAATTTGGACAGCCAGCTGAAATTTGTTCTATGTCATCCTCTGACCTCCCTCAGAAAAGTCCCCTGAAATCCCCAGTGGGCAACATGCCTAAAAATGATGGGATGGCCCTCGTGGAGTCAGAAAAAAGTCTTTCCTCGACCATTAGGTTTATGTATATCAAATTAAAGCTCTTAAGTAGTAGAATTTAATGCCGCAAACCCCATCTCAAAAGGTTGCTTGAGTCGAAAATGGCAGCCTGTCAAACTTTGAACAAAAGTCAAATTTTAATCTAAACGCTTAAAAATGTAATAAAATTCGAAATACTTGACCTTTTGAGGTCCGGTTTGCGGCAAACGTTTGCTTGTACAATTACCTTTGCAAATAGGGATAGTTTGACATATGCCCATCATATTACCCTTGAACCACCCTCTACATGGACGTCCCAAAGAGGGAGTTTTGAAAACTTTTTCTTAGTCCATAGCCATGCTATACATAGTTTTAAAGGTCTTAATAAGGAGAGTACATAGCCGAAAACCAGACCTTAAAAGGTCAAATGTGTCGGAAGTTATTCCATTTCAAAGTTTTGATAATATTTTTTATTCTTAATTTTGAACGTCTGCCATTTTTTCTCCCACCGTTATATTTAGGTCGGGTTTACGGCATTGTACTCTTCATTTTAAGACCTTTAATTTGATATACAGGGTGTCCCGGAACTCTCTGGAACCCTTTTGTATATTTGTTCCTTGCATCGAGACAAGAAAAAAATCATACAAATAGGGGTCTAAAATCCATCGTTTAGCCGCTAGCCGCCATTTTGTTTTTTTCACGTAATAATTTTTATTTCCTTAACAAACGGTTGTATTCAGTTCATATTTGGTATGAATCTTTATCATACTAATGTACATTTTCAGGAAAAAAATTTAATTTTTTCCACTGGGTATTTTCAAAATGGCGGCCATTTTTAATTTTCAAACTAAAATTTCTCAAATTCGGTAAATTTCAAAAAAATTTTACCTTGTACAAAAAAGTTGCTACATTAAATTATCTAACCAACGGTACCAAGTTTGTAAGGATCTGATAACAAATAACGGAGTTATTGCGATTTTTCTGTGAAAATGGCCATAATTTGCATTAGTTATACTGTAATGGAAAATCAATGTTTTTTTTTGGAGAAAAAATCGCAATAACTCCGTTATTTGTTATCAGATCCTTACAAACTTGGTACCTTTGGTTAGATAATTAAATTTGGCAACTTTTTTGTACATAGTAAAATTTTTTTGAAATTTACCAAATTTGAGATATTTCAGTTTGAAAATTTAAAATGGCCGCCATTTTGAAAATACACAATGGAAAAAATTCATTTTTTCCTGGAAATGTAAATTAGTATGATAAAGATTCATACCAAATATGATTTGAATAGAACCATGTGTTACGGAAATAAAAATTATTACGTAAAAAAAAAAAAAATGGCGGCTAGCGGCTAAACGATGGATTTTAGACCCCTATTTGTATGATGTTTTTTTCTTGTCTCGATGCAAGGAACAAATATACAAAAGGGTTCCAGAGAGTTCCGGGACACCCTGTATATAAACCTTCTGGAATGTATTCAAATTTAGTATGCTTAATATCAATATTTATTTTAACTCCTTATAGGCCAAACCCCTCATTTTTGGGCATGATCCCCACATGGGATTTCAGGGGACTTTTCGGAGGAAGGTCAGGGGATACCATAGAACACATTGAAAAAGAAATTAGCTTTCCAAAAATATTTCATTTTCCCGACTAATTTTACTACACTATTTAGGCACATAAATAAAACTAAAACAGGAATCGTAATGTGGCAATCAGCTGATGTGTGAATTGCGTAATTTATAATATAACATTTCTCTTGTCAAATGCCGACCTCCAATTCATCTGATCTAAAACCTGTACTTTAATTTATGTGACTCCTGGTATGTTTAAGACATCATTAAAGCAACCTGTGTAAATTTGGTTTTAATAATGTACCTATTGGTAATATAATTATTGCTGTTTATTGCAAAAGTCGTAGATAACATGTAACCGTTCAATTTATGCTTTAGTTCCATAAAAAAATGCTATATAAAAATGTCTTGTAATTTTAATACCCCCGTCGCAGCAGACCTGCGTACTCAGCGAATTTCCAAAGGAATCTGAGATTTTGGATTTTCCCCATAAACACCATAGGAATGAGTATGTAGGTTTGCTTCCATGTGATGTAAAATAATGTTAGTTAGGAAATATAATGCTAAGGTCAAATTTCGAATTGTATCAATATTCGGCACTTTTTAATTTTCCCCATAAACCCCATGGGGGTGAGTATGTAGGTTTGCCGCCACTTGAGTGTTGTAAGCAAATATCAGTTACACCCTACCTAGTGAATGTACAAACCAAATTTTATCAAGTTATTCCAATAAATAAGCGAGATACAGAGGTTCGTTGATTTCCCATAAGATTAACATTGGAAACCTTTTGTTAGATTTTCTCCGTAACCTGTTAAGCCAAGTAAAAAATTCAAAATACGAAATTGTTTTTTTAAGCTCTTTTAAATTGTTTTAGTTAAAATTGTTTAATTTGAAAAATTAAGGTCCAAAAATGCCAAAACCCATTTTTGACCCCTTTACATACATACACCGCATACATACATATATATGAAAATGAACGAATGGTGTTTTTGGCTTCTGGGGACCTCAAAATGAAAAAGTAAAGTTGTCCCGGTCTTAGGTCTTATCATGGCTACTACCGTAATAGCGTATCCCTATAGCGAAATTCGCTAAAAATGAGTTATTTCCCGTGTTTATCACATTTAAAAGCATTTAATTGGCATTGGCAAGAATTGTCAAGATGGTTAAATCTGTCAGGTTAAAGTTTTTAGTCTACAATGCGTAGTATTTTTGTTCTGGCAAAACAAGCTATCCCTGTCCCGCCGCGCCGGGTAAACAGCTATCCACCACACACTCGCACACACGCACACACACTCGCACACACGCACACACACACGCCGCAGCCCAGGACATGACATGATCCACCTGTGATTTAATTGGTCTCTGAGCCGGTGCCAGATCTTATATTCCAGCTCGCTTATTGTTATTAATCCCTCGCACTATTCTCTCCCGCGTTGCCTTACGCCGCGCCCGCGCCGGTCGTTCAGATTTAGCGCCGTCTCTTTGTTACTTCTACGACTACGATCGGTTTGCTAGAATCCCGAATACCGGGCAATTGCGGACACGGACAATTGGGGATACGTCTTAAAAGCGGACAATTGCGGACACTAGGGATTAATGCTACCTGACAAGGGTTTGACAGATCTCTACAAATATTTCACTGCCGGACAACTGCGGACACATGTTCTGGAAAGAGTCTGATTTCCACCTAAAGAACAGATACATACATGATATATGATTTTAAGACTGATTTCCATCACACTTTACACAGGCTTTGGACTGTCAAAATAATAAAATCATTTTGACGTGTTTAAAATCAGCTTAAGTAGGCTTCGTCATTCCTTATAACTATTAATTCCTAATACTTGTTAATTAGGCTTTGTCAATTATAAGTATTTACAGTTATATACATATTTGTTACACTCAAAGTGTTGTGTCATATCCCAACTGTTGGATCTACTCTATAATCTTTGGATATGCGAAATGGCCTTCAAAAATGATTTAATATTTTTTCTCTTCATACAACTGTACAGTTATCTCTAACCTTTTATCTAGTTTTTATGTATCGCTTCTTCCTCTTCTTCCCTTCTAAATTTATTTCCATCTTCATGAACACGCAGTTTGTGTTTTCAGCTTCTTTCTTCTAACAATCTACTAGCGTGTTAAATCTAGGGTGAGCGTTACCAATGAAAGTGTTGATTTTGTTTTGCCACCCTTCTAGTGTATTTGTTGTTCTGTGCCTTTTGCCGTAGCAATTCCTTTCCCAAATGAATTTTAAACTCTCCCAAATGCACGTGTCCGCAATTGTCGGGCAGTGAAATATTTGTAGAGACCTGTCAAACCCTTGTCAGGTAGCATTAATCCCTAGTGTCCGCAATTGTCCGTGTCCGCAACTGTCCGGACACCAGAATCCCGAGCCTAGGTAGTGCTTTGTGGGCCTGTCCTTTACCTTTTTCCATCTTAACCACTCAAACAGTTGACTTTTTATTCGTTAAAGTAGCAGGGGTTATGATCATCATGTTGGATGCTTTTATGTGTCTTTAGCTTATTATTCTTTTTTCATATTTGTTTAAAATTATTTAAGTAATTATTTTCTTATTGATAACTTCATGTGGATGGCAGAACACGTCAGCTCTAATGAATCTAATTTTAACAGTAGAATACTTTAAAAAAATTTAAATCATTTTTATTAATATTCGATTTTCTGGAGTCCGATTTCATCAAAGAAAGATTGACAAATTGAACTACGAGTATTTATTTAATATATTATTTAAGACTTTATTGCGTACATGTTTTTCTTATACTTATTATTTTATTTATAACAAATTTTATGTCTTAATTAAAGTTATCAAGAAGGTTTTTGTGGTTGCTTTTTTAACTGCATTATTATTTTTTTATTTTATATTTCTTTAGTCTGTAAAAGGTAGGCCTATCAGATTCTAGACGTTCCGGAACGTTGTGTAGCTATAAAATTCTACAGCTGTGTAAAATGTTCTCGACAAAATAAAAAATAGACTTAAAAATCAAACTCGTTATTGAAAAATATAAATAATATTTATAGTAAATATAATTTATTCTGGAAGGAAACCCTTAGAGCATGCATTTAACTTTATCCAGTTTTGATCTGACGTGTTTAGCTGGGATATCATATTTATGAAGACAGGTCTAATAATGTTTATGCATTTCACAAAAAAGCTATAACCGTGGTTCCTTGTTAAAAAATAGTAGTTTATGCGATGATTCTATTATGAATGGATTGTATTTCAATCATGAGTAAAACGTAAGTTACAACATGAGCGAACCGAGCGTTCTAAATATCTTACGAGCGGCGCAAAGGCTGAATACAATCGTTAAAAATACAAATTTTTCTGAGATCAACTTATATTTGGTAAAGTATTGTAAAAATAAAGTAATAGGCATGTCAGCTATTTGTAAGTTAGGCGGTCTTCTACCTCCAGGAGCACCACCCGATATCCCTTGTTAATCGTCAATCTCACTCGCACTAGATCTCACTGTTTTGAGGTTAGGTACTTAATGAAACTAATCCACGACCAACTTAAATTTGATAAATCACTATTATAAATGTCGAAAATGTAGGTAGGGCCTATACAGGGTGAGTTTCTTAAAGTGATCCAATATCTAACTTTTTTATTTCAAATGTGACAGTATACTTCTTATGGGGGGACCCCCTTTACTTTTTTATTCTGGTTTCAGGTATGTATTTCACTTTTCAAAATTCCCATCATTTTTCCAATTGGCGGCAAACTTTAAAATTTCTTATGGAACACCCAACATTTTATGGTGTTTTTGAAATTTTCATGTTTTAAGACTTTTTCATTCTTTGCCATTTTTCTCTAAACCTAACGGTTAGAGAACTAGATGCAATTAAAGTCCATTTTTAGTTCCATAAGAATAACATGGGCAAACTTTATCTGCCTATATCTCCGAAACCATTGATAAAAATAAAAAAAATTTCTTAAATTCATGTTTTAAAAACATTTTTTTCATAATAAAAAACCTTTTTGAAAATTTGATTTTTTTCTCCGCCATATTGGAAACAAGTAAGTTTATGCGTAAATGATCATTTTTATGAGTGAAATGTTCTTAAAACATCAATTAAAGACATTTTTATTCTTGAGTATTTTTTATTTTTATCAACAGTTTCGGAGATACGGGCGGATAAAGTTTGCCCCATGTTATTGTTATGGAACTAAAATTGAACTTCAATTGCCTCTAGCTCGATAACCGTTAGGTTCAGAGAAAAATGGCAAAGAATAAAAAAGTCTTAAAATGACATGAACATTTTAAAAAATCATAAAATATAGGGTGTTCTATAAGCAATTTTAAAGTTGGCCGCCATATTAAAAAAATTGCGGGAATTTTTGAAAAGTGAAATACATACCTGAAACCAGAATAAAAAAGTAAAGGAGGTCCCCCATAAGAAGTATACTGTCACATTTAAAATAAAAAAGTTAGCTACTGGATCACTTTAAGAAACTCACCTGTATATTATAGGTGACCCATCAAAAACGTAGTAACAGCCCACGATGACATTTGCATTATTGTCGTTCTCACTCATATGGATCGGAGTATTTTTAGTTTAGGCTCGTAAATAAACTAAAACATGAATTGCAATGAAACAATCAGCTTATGTGCGAATTGTATGATTTCTAAAAGGACACTACTTTTCTCAAATCCCTAAAGTTATCAAGAACTCAGTTGGCCAAGAACCTGTGTTATAAAGTGATTTCTGTGTACGTATCATTATGTAACGGTTTGTATTTGGTTCAATAATGTACCTCTTTACGATGCTAATAGTAATACAAAACACTTTATTTAACTAACTTATTTAACAAAGTGGCTTGATAATTTTATCATAGATTGCAAGATTTCATCATTATTGAATGCACAACTTTTGCTAATAGAAAGACATAAATCTTAGCTAAAGGACAATGAGATACTTCTATCTTATACGTGAATCTTAGTGAGAGCGAGACGATGAAAAATAACTATTCCACTAGAAAGAAAATAACTGTTATTAATCTACCAATAACCTTACATTATAATTCATTGCTATTTTTTGTTTATAGAAGGTGTAAATAAGTACTTATGTACTTTTTCAGAGATAAATATGTTTTACACAATTTTTTAAATTATAAATTAATGATTTTGTTAGACTATTCATTTAAAAAGTATCTACAGGGCTTGACTATTATAAGAATAATTATACATCTTTGTTTTACCATTTAGGCTTAACTGTGAGTAAAATTACTCTGAGCGCCCGTGCGCTATGTTAGGGGGAGGGGGGTAAGAGGGATGATGGAGGGGCAGAATGGGAGGAAAGGGTCGCAAAAGCTTTTCAGTTTTGGGCACCAAGGATGACTTATATTTTTATCACAATGGTTTTAATTTTAGTAAAAGAGCGTTTTACCATTTCTTGACGAAGAATTTTAAAGCATACATTTGTCTCTAAAATTTATTATTTTCAATTCGCGATTAACAGAACGAAACATTTGAATTAAAATATTCTCCACAATAATTATTAATGCATTTATAATTTTTGTGATGAGTTATAAGTTTGTCTAGGCTTTATACAGTAATACAGTGCGTTTATTTTAAAACGCAACCCACGATTTGAAATGGAAATATGCAAACATAACACATATTTAGGATACATCTTTTTGTTAACTAAAAATATCATAACTGTTTACAAGATTTTAATAATATTTTGTATGGTTTAGATGTTCATATCACTATGTGTACAATTTTATGTTATATTTCCTAAATAATTGGATGCCTTTTTGGTGGCTTTTGTTTTCAACTTATTACATTGGTTAAATTTGGCCCAAGTTCTAATATACAGTATTTGGTGAGTTTTCATATGCCTTATACTTTACACATCCCAAAGTAAATTATCCAAAAGGCTTGAATTTTGGACTATATGTCCAGGCACATTTTTCATGCGATTTTTATTTTTACTCTTGGGAAAATAACCGTACCCTTATTCGAGATTCTCAGATTAAAGCCATTTAGATTATGAACTATAGGGATACGTAAATATTATAAATAAAAACATACTATAGCCTTTTTGAAAATAAAGTGTCCGATTATTTACATTGTAAAAGTATTAATGGTAACACCAAAATGTAAAATAGTTGTTAAAAGTGACTATTATTAAAATGCGTAATAAATATGTTTTATGTTTGCATATTTTAATTTCAAATCGTGAGTTTCGTTTTGAAAGATACACTCTGTATAATTTGCTATTTCTTCACTATTATTAATTATTTCAGTAAAAATTTTATTTGATTTTCTTTACATAAAAAACAGTCATAATTATAATTGCATCAGTAAAATTTAAAATTTTATACATTTTTATTTTGAATTTTTAAATAGGCTTACTGTATATTCTGCATAAGCGCAAGTTATAAGACTAAAGTGATGTTTAGACTTATGTATTAAGGTTTTTCTTGAGCAGTCAAAGTTTACACATTTGAGTAATAGACAATAGACAAATTCTTTATTAGATAAAATGTGTTTGTGCATAGATACATTCCTGGAGCTCACAAAGCTCGTGTTGAAAAAATTACTATAAAAAACCCCAGGGCATTTTCAAACAGTCTGCTACGTGAAAAAAGTGGAAAAAGTATTACAGTACAACATAAAATTCAAAGACAGTTAAACAAAACATAAAAAATTACCTAATCAGAACATAATTTAAACAAGACAATACAAATAACAAGGCACTATATATTGAAGTCTAAGAGAAGAAAGAAAAACAGCAACAAAAATCTTTGAATTTAATTAATTAATCAATTGATCATTTAGGAAAACGAACTACAACTTCCCTTCTGTCAAAAACATACCGTATTTGGAAAATACAGTTTTCTTATAAAATTATAGTTAGGTCAGTGCTCTGAATAAGATTCTTAGTTTTCATTGTAAATCGTGGCTTCCTATCATTAAAAATATTATTTCCGAGAATTTAATTTATTTTGTTAAAATTAACCTTGCCAATATAACAGAACTATTTTCTACTAGTCTCCCTAACTAGATTATCAACTTTTATTTTTATAACTTTTCTTAATGCTCCTGTACTCATTCTAAACGGTCTTAAATTATAATTTCCGAATATTTAAAAGAATGCATGCATCCAGAGGATAAGTAAATTTGATTTGCTGATAAACAATTATTTTCTTGAAACAGATATGCAACTATATCATATTTTGCCACAAATTTAATGATCCTTATAGCCACAGTCAATCTCCGAATAATTTCAATGGGTTGCAAAATAGTAGGGAAAATGTATAATTCCATAACTCCATTTACTTTCAAGCCAAGATGTATTAAGTTGCTTTAGATGTTCTCTTCTAAAATAATCCTTTTATAATACAATGCATTATTATTTTTAACTCATCAGCTAAATTATCTATGTTGACTCCAAAACGTTGAATAAAATCCACATAAAACGCAAATATTTTATTTAATACAATCTAAAAAGTACACAATCAGTAAATTTTGTTGTTTTTTACTGTAGACGGATTTGTTATATTCCGAGCGACATAGCCGACGTGGAAGCGATACAGTATAACTGCCAGCGGCCGGCGCGGCGGTGGCGTGGCAGTCAGGTGACATGTTATGTATTGTAAAGTTATATCCTGTGCCAAAGTGGCGAGTCGTGTCGTTATATTGAACGTCTCTCGGCTATTTCTTCTCCACTAGCCTCTCTCTATTTCAGGTTAAGTGAACCCATTAATCTCAGAAACAATATAAGTGTTCAAATTCATTTGACTGTTACAGTCGAACCGTTACGGACGAGGTACAAAGCGTTATTAGCGCGAAGAATTTATGAATTTTGTATTACTCGCTGTGAATCTCCCCGAGCTGTAAACGTCATCGAGACCACACATGCATGAATACCGACACGGAGTTCGGTGACTTAACCTCATTTTCTAGTGAGATGGTATTTGGCGGCGGCACTGAGATCAGTCAGCTGTTTAATGACGGGCAGGCTGCCAGCGTGACAGAACGAAATGTCCCTCAAACTTGTTTACTAAGCCCTCCAATTCTGATTCAAGCTTTTCTTGCATAAAAAGGTGCTGTGCACGAATTGTTAGATGGTAAAAACTTATTTTTTTATTTTGCTTAGGATTGTCTTTAGCAGTAGAAGGATCGCCTATGGTTAACTAAAACTTTGTTTGACGTCGTGAGTTTTTTTTTTTTTTTTTTTTTTTGCAATCAGTTGTTGTTGATTTTATATATTTAAAAAATACCAGATTTTGAACAGCATTCAAAGAAATGTTTTAAAGGAGTTTTAAACATTGTTTGTGTAAACCCGCCATGGTCCATTATTTTATTGTTAAGTTAAAAAAGACTCAAGGAATTATAGCTCTGTCTGTGAATATAACTAAAACGTAGCATACGTTTAGAGATTTAAAGTATGTCTTACCGTCTAATATTAGGTTTAAAATTATTTTACTATTTTGTAGCAGTATCTTTAGTATATATTGTATGTACACAAATAGTAAGTAAAACTTAGGACATACAACAGTTTTTACCTCTGCGTTAATTCATCTCCGCTACTTTTTTATATTTTTAATGCCTTCATATCACCATCAAAACTGTTAGAATTAATGTTATTAACTATATATTACAATAACTTTATAAACTATAGCCATTACCGCAAAAAGTTCTCAATGTTGGATACCTATAACACTTCAACAATGTTCATGTATTTATCATCAATTCATTTTAGCGTTAGTGAATCACTAATATAATAAGGTTTGTTGCAGGACTGCATTTAATTGATATTTTGAGGTTAACCCCAGTTCATTTTACATAGTTGTGAATATTCTTGAAGAATTACGCCATAAACTCCTGGGAGTTTTATATTCGGAGGTATAAAAATCGTTATGCTGTTATGGAGTATATGCTCTTCATGCTGTCGCCTAACGCTCTCAAATTTTCCCGAACCTCACATTTCTTCTTGTCGTTTTCTCGAGTCCCCGCGTTTACCGCGCGACACACGCGGCCACCGCCACCGCCGCCGCGACGCAACGCTAGCTGCATCCCCCGCGTCGCGACGACCGTATCGATCCTGCGTGCGTGAATGTGCGTTGCTTTTTGGCGCCAACTGATCCTTCGAGGGGGAGGCGACTCCGACCCGCGACTCACGACCGTCGACCATCATTGCCCGTCTGGCTGTCGCGCTGCCAACACGTCACCACCGTGACGTCACCACGCCGTCACGTCACGTCGACTGTGACGTCACCGCTGCACTGCGGAATTTCGGTCGTTCATCATTTGCGCACTTTTTAATCCTTCTGTAAAATATTTCGAAGGGTCGCCTAATCCCCCTTGCATCATTTGCGCACTCTCCCGTCCAGGTAGCCTCAGCCTGACGACAACAATTCGCAAACAGTCGTCCCCCACACATACCACTGGACGGCAACACATGTGTATCGCACATTCATGAATAATTTAAGTTTGTAATGTATAAACCTTTCTTGTAGTACATCGAGTGTTTGCTTATTTTACTTTCAATGGTTGGTGAGGATTGTATTACTGTAATTTCTCAGGCTGAAATGTTTTGTATGAATTGTTTCTATGGCAAGTTTGCCTCAATTTAACTGTAGATAGCAGCCTCTCCTATACTAACTCCTCAGAATAAAACCACTCATAAAATTCACTGTTGCAATAGAAACAAACTACAAATGGTTAACATGAAATCCAAGTGTTAATGTACGGGTCAAGGTCGTAATATTGTGTCTGATTATATGCTATTATTTCTGTTCTGTTGAATATTGTTTTGCTAATTTTTAAACTTATATGTCTTATGCCAAACACGTTTAATCATTCAAAAAACCATTTGAACACGGACATGAGTTTTCAATAACTTTGTAAATAAAAATAATGCCGCTTCCACCACCCTGCGGTGCGCAAACGATGCATATAACTGAGAGCCCCCTGGAGCTCGATGCGCAAAACAAGCATCCCTTCTACCTGGCTCTCCGCATGATGCGCAAATGATGCACGCCCGGAATTTCAATTACAAGTAATACCTAGGTGTCTAGCGTATGCTCAACAAATTTATAGACATTTTTCAGCAATAATCTTAGTCAGTCCAGATTTATGAGTAATCAAGTTTTAAACTTCCAAGAGCTATCGACCTTATTGACACAAATTGGAGCCTGTCTTAATTTAAGACCACTATATCCGATGTCAAGTGATCCCGAGAATTAAACGTGATTATTCCAGGTTATTTTCTAATATTTAGTCCTTCGACAGCTGTTCCAACCCTTGGCGTAAATGAGAAGAAAAATAATATCAATGAACGATGGAGATTGGTAGACCAGTTACATCAACAGTTTTGGAGAAGATGGTCGAATGAAGACTTAAATGAACGCAAACATAGAAAATGTTTTTTTTTAATAGACGCATATGGGTGCTGCACTCTGGTATTAATTTGCTGAATACATGTTGAAACTGTAACACTTGGGTTTTCTTTTATCTGTTGATTTTACAGTCGTTAACATAAATATTCTTTTGTTTTTATAATAAATTGCGGATTACAAAAGGGTTGACTATTTTTTCTTTTATGCTATGTTTATCTTAACTACCATATAACCATCAGTATAAAGTAGGCATACGATTAAATCTGTTAAATTATTTGTATTATATAACCATTCAATAAATCTGTAACTGGCTGCAAAAACCACATGTTTACACTGAAGCACGTGTTTGGTACTTTAACTGTTCAGTCATCTGTTCTAATTGTTTCTTTGGTTCTGATTTATAACTTTATAAGACCAATGTTAAAGTTTTAAGAATTTTAATTCAAGGCTTTTAATCATCGTTAAGCTGCCTCATCGTTTATCATACTACAAAAAATGTTTACAATATTTTAGAAAATCAGAACGATGAGGGAACCAAACATTGTATCACTTTTAGTGTGGCAAATATGCTTCATTTGCAAAACATAATGCATTTTGTTGCTTATGAATATTCGCCACTATTAGAGCGTTCTGTTGGTGCCAACGATTTTTCATTTCGGTCCGGGTTTTCAGCACCCTTTAAACGTCCGCGGCCGCAGTTTTCAGTGTTTAACGTAGTTTATGCGATGCTGTCCGTCCCAATTACTTTGCATATAAACTCCGCTGTTGATGAAACCTAGACCGGATGACGGCCCCAAGATAGACGGACTCTTCGACGGCGAGCAGTCTCCCTCCGTTAGACTCATCTCCAGGAAGACGTTACTCTACAATGTTGACTTACAACTAGAACAGTTTTATATCGTACATCAGTGTAAGGATGCAAGTTAAGGATGGAAAATATATTTACATATTTTAGCTGTTGGGCAAACACGTAATTTTAAGTTGCCCTAGTTTGTGGTATATGATTTTAAAGATACACATTATTATTATTAAATACGATAATTTAACGATCTAATATTGTGTAAAAAATATGATTTCAACAGTAGAAACACAATTTTATTGGTATGAACTGTTGTGAACCAGTCATTAGGCCTACTAGAGAGAACTAAGGTCAGGAATCAACTACTGTGTTCAGTAAATGTAGTAAACGTTTACTACAGTCCAGTCTAGCATTGTAGTTTTTCTCATACAATTTGGTAATTATGAAATAAACACTTTTTACAACTCAAGTTCATTGCACAGCTGGATTGTTCTTCGATCTCCGAAAGGCCTTTGACATTGTCAGTAATGATTTGCTTCATCAAAGGCTTGAGTGTTTCGTCGTTCTTGGAACAGCTTTACAGTGGTTCTCTCCTCTCTGGTCGTAGGCAAGTAGTTAAGGTACCTTGTAGCCCAAGGTTGTATGACCCATGCACTATCAGAAGATAGGCTCATTTAATCTTGTCATCTCAGGTGTCATCAAGGTGTCGCATACCTACTAGCTATTTTTGTTTTGAAAAGTCAGTAGGAATAATCACTTTAGGTGCATCAACCTACGAAGACGCATTAATTTACATTTTCAAATTTAAGTAAACATTTATTCTTTGATTGTGTGGATAAAATTAAATTAGAATCATTCTGTTATTAAAATTTAGTTAAATAATACTAACGACTCATTAAAATACGCAGGATGTATACTTAAATAAATTTTATATGACCTCCGAACATTTTGTTCCTTATGTTATATTACATTCACTCATATGTAGTGTTAACATAAACGACGGCATTTACAATAAATGGTGCAAAGTTATCGATTTCGTTCTGTCACACCGATACATCATTCCAGTGAGATCAATCTGCCGCTATAAAATATAATCAATGTTACAAACCTCATCTTACATTACAACTTGTAGAAGAACGAAACGGACAAAGTAAAAAGAGATAGAGAGGGAAATTTTCAATCAGGTGGACGTCGTCACTCGACAATGAGCAATAATAACCTGTCGGGTTATTTGTTCTGGCAAAACAAGCCATCTCAGTGGCGGGGGTAAACACTGTTTAGCTCTGCCCCACGCCTCCACACGCACACACACATCACGCCAACACGCAAGCACACACACACACACGCACACGCTCACACACACGCTCACGACAAGATCCACCTGCGATTTAATTGGCCAGAGTCGCGCCAGATCTGGACACATCGTATTTACTAACATGCTTATTGTTCCCATCCCATTTCACTTGAATAGCTTAACTGAATCAAATCCAGGATGGGAAAAGGGGATTAGTCGCAGAGTTCTGGTCTGTATGTTTGTTTATGATATAGTGCGGAAAACAGTCCTTCCCCCTTTATTTATTTATTTATTTTTATTTACTTTTTTTACGGTAAACCAATATCGTTTTGGGAATAATAGTAACTTAACACAAAGTTCTTTTTGACGTTATCAAACATTTTGAGCCATGTCAGGAGGACGGCTTCAGGAATCAGGAGAAAATCTCAAATGTAAGCATATGTTAATATTTACATCAAATTAAAGGTCTCACTTAGCAGAGTGCAAGCCGATAACTACATTTCAAATGGACGACCGAGACGGAAATGAGAGCAAAGTTTCCATTAAAATAATGTGGATAAAACTTAAAAATGCAATAACTTTAGTAATACTAAACCTTTTGACATCGGGTTTGTGGCCTATAACTCCAAATGGAAAGACGTTGAAAATGATGTGACAGAGGCTAAAGAAGTTTCAATTTAAACACCCTCTCAAGTACGTCCATTATGGAAGTCTTGCTGAAATCTGCTTTGGCCTTTGTCAAATCATACATCATCATACATCCACAAACCTGACGTTAAAAGGTTGAGTATTAAGAAAGTTATTGCATTTTTGAGTTTTGCCCATATGATTTTAATGGAAATTTGATTGTCTAGCATTTCCCTTTGGGTTATGTATTTTAAGTCTAATTTGCACCATTGTACTCTGCCAAGGAAGACCTTTATTTTGATGTACATATCAACCTATACATTTAAGATTTTCTGTTGACTCCAAGTGGGCCGTCCCCATGACATGACTCAAAATGTTTGTTAACGTCGAACCGTAGTACGTAACTTAACTTTTGTACGTATTTTGGAACTTGACTTGTCAAACGTTAAAACGTACTTTGTGTTAAATTACTATCATCACCGAACGATATTTACCTTAAAAAAATAAAAGGGGGATAGACTTTTTGTACACTCTGCATTGTATACCTAGTGTTTTGAATATAAAATATGTTTTGTAATGAACGATATGAAAAGAATACATATCTGCCATATGTTTATATTTCATACGATTTGAAATGATAAAGTATTTTAGCTATTTAAAACTCTACTTATACTATTTTGATTTGGAGTCTACGATTTTTTATAACAATATAAATTAACAATACTGTATGTATGTTCATTTGTATGCTGTTAGTATGTGTGATTTGTTACAGTAATTTCAGTCTGATATTTGAACCAATCATTATTTTAACCAAATCATCTGTACTGTTCCTAGGCCTTATGCGTATATGCTTTTTCAAAAGTACAGCATGCACCCAGTTTCTGATTAAGACAGATTTCTTATTCAAGAGCTGTGGAGGTTTCGTTTGAATATTATTTAGAAACATTGCAAACTGTAAAAAAAATCAACTATACAAAGAAGATAAATTTTACAGATAACATATAGTGGTAAACATATAGTACTATAAACAGTCCGCAACGTCGTCGCTCTACTCCAATAGTTTTTAACTGTAGACGGCCATCACAGGCCAAGATATTCCGTGTTATCTGTAATGTTTGTTTTTGTTTACTATATTGCTCATTGATTTGATTTTTATACAGTTTAGAAGTTGCTTTTTACCTAGTCTGTAATAAAATAACCTAGCAAAAAAACTTTTTTGTAGCAAACAGCCTATTTTGTAACTAGTAGTTTTTTACCTAGTTTTGCGTAATCGTGTGAAGTGTTAACGTAAAATTGTCGTTTTAAAAAAGGCTCATACGCCCTCTCGTATTATTTAGAATATACACCTCCAGTTTAGTCGAAATTAATTAACAAAATTGTGAACTGAGGCAATAAAAATATACAGTATAAAATGGAAATACAGTAATACTTTTTTAGAATGTTCTATCGATTTCATAAATATATATTCCCATTGTAACGTTTTCTTTGTGGGCTTTGTTCATTGAGATCAAAAGACTATTTATCATTTATTTGTGAACGTATTTAGAATTTTTAGAGCTGCAGAAACTTTTAATATATTAAGTTATTGATGTATTTCATGTTCATCAACTCATTCTCCATCGCTACTGGTATTATATCCCATATACTGTATTAAAACCCATATTTATACCAGTATAGTTATTAAATAAGTAATAATTTTATCACCCATTTACTTTTATGCACAGCAAACAGTATTCTGTTATATTTTTCCTTTGTAAATAATATATTTTTGATTTATTTTACTGTAAAATGTTTTTTACCATTAGTATTTAGTGGAAAACATCATGCCATAGGTCTTAATGTCGGCACAACAAAATTTGTTTCTAAGATTTTGTCTAGATTTATGTTTTTATTTGTTTTTCAATTTTAAGTTGGCAATATTTTCGATAAAAATTAAGGATCCTGACAGATCAAAATACTCATCAATGACGGCACAATGTCAGTTGTAGATTGAATCTCGGATCCTGGTCTGCTACAAAGGGCAGTCACCCCGCACTGTTGGCGGGTGATGGGGCAGCAGCTCTAGGAACAATGGAGGACGGTAAGCTCTTTGCCTAATATTTACCGGCCAGAAAATGATTTTCAAGGAGCTCCAGGCAAAGTAAATAAGGGCTCAGTTCTTTCTCGGGCGTCGATTTAAAAAATAGACAATCGTAACCTATCGAAGTGTCATTTAGGTATCTGATTCAAATTATAACTTTTCCAAATCGCGTAGAGGGCTGAAAACTTGTCATCTATTAATTAATAGGGCGTCGGAGTGCCACTATGTTGGATTTATTTCCCATAAGAGAAATGATAAACTTGTCCCCGGCACTTGTCATATAATTTCTTGTCACATTGGTTCAGAATAAACAGCGATTGAATCCCAATTAAATTCACTGTTCCTTTTGGGAAATTTATTCTTTGCAAATAATTTGTAAATGATGTTTTGAAAAGCAAGAAAAAAACTTGATTTGTTATTTCAAGTAAGTAAAAACACTACTTTTTATAAAAAATTTCTTTCGCAAACCATATCCGTATCGATGAACAATTTATGTAGAGCTATTATTTTCTATTACAAACCATTATTTTCTCATTACAAATAAAGGAGTTAATGTTTTTCCCGTTTAACATTGCTCTTATGGGGGGGAAGACAGAATATGGATTGACTCCAACGGCCTCTTTAAACTAATCAGTTATTTTTACTATGGAAAACTATTATTTTACTAGCTGTTAAAACTGCGGTCTAAGCAAATATCTTCTTTATTCATCAATGTGTTTTTATTATTTTTCTGCTCATTTTCTGAGCTTAAGATTAGCTGTCCCATTCTTTGAAAAATACCATTTAAACTAGAATACTTTTTTTTATAAATTGATTAATTACGGTTTGGAAAGTGAGAATCGAAATTTGTTATGATGATAATCTTACAGAATTTTATTATTTTCTCGGTG
>JAQYXR010001189.1:0-39512 GCA_030545055.2 Neoaliturus tenellus | reverse complement strand
ATGATCAATTTGAATCTTGGGTTTAACTCACAAGATACTCCCTTCTTTTGGGTTTAGCTAGAGATGTTTTACCGAAAGTAGGAAGATATACAATAGTAAGTACGTAATTCAAGGCCATTAGGAAATATTAAAGCAACAAGGTAATGGGTATTCTTTAACAAATATCACAATATCATAAATATCACAAATATAAAAATAAATCATTCAAACACAAACGTTCTGAGATCCTATTTTATTTAATAAAGTGAACATCTGGTGTTAAATATCTATCAAGAACTATCGATAATGTACGAGTATCCTTACGATAATCCTCGTAATGAAACATTATTTCATTAGTGTCCGTAACACATTTCACAATATATATTCTTACTTGAGTATTTTAATTTTAATGTATTATTTATTATCTTCACAATCTCGATCACTTTAACGTTTTAATTATTAATTTTTGTAACATTTTACCATGAATTTTACTACTAAAATTTGTTTAAATACATCCATGATTATTTTTAGACCTGTGCAATCTTTACTAGACGATCATAATCTGCATAAACATTCTATCGATATACAAGATCCCGAAACACAATTTGCATAAGAATGTTTCGAAAATGGCTAGAGGGCTAGAGGGGACAGATTGTAGATAAGGGTTATGCATTATAATCAAGCTATTCCCTATTCCGAGGAAGATATACGGAGTCGCAATTTATACCGTGTTGAGCTTTTGCGGTTAAAGTTCTTTACAAAAATTATTCTTATGAACCAACCAAACAATCATTAAACACATGAAAATCCATCTTTTATATAAATAGTTAACTATTAACAACTTGTATTCTTCAAATCGATCAAATAAATCTATTATATAAGCGTATAACAAATAATCGACGATGGTAAAAGGTGGAGCAAAGTAAAAACTGAGCCCCGATATGAGAAAAGTTTTGAAAAGCTTCCCGTATTAAATTACTTATACAACTAACATGGCCACGCCGCGCCTTTCAGGGGTATACCTATAATCCCAGATGTATTATAGCGAAATGGCTCTCTCTTAAAATGTATTTTAAGAAGTAAAATTATATCAATAAGCAAAATGAAGTTTTAGGGGTTAACGCACTTTGTTTTACAATTTCCATTAACCTTACTTTTCAGATTATTGAAAATTAAGTATATTAAACGATTTTTCCTCCAAAACATTACAATTACATACATACATATAATCTTTTAAACTGTAGAAATTTATAATCGTTATACCTAAATTTATGATCACGAATTAAATGACTAAATTAATTGAAATTCAAGAAGGACTCCAGGGCTAGTTCTTATATTTGTAAACCGGATATAAGTTTAAAATTGTCCAAATAAAGATCATTTACTTGCCTCAGAATATTTATCTAATACGAGCCCATTGCCAAAAAAATCTAGAGATTCCCAAACCGGGTCGAAAATATCCCTTCTCTGCCGTTCCACAGTAGAATCTGTAGTCTCTAGTTTTCGAGCTTATGTTGTTATACAAGCTCGTTGCAGACGTTCGTTACAACCAACGAGGTAACTAGATTTAGAGTCCTACAAAGTAGGATAGTTTGTCCCCTGTTGATTGACCCTATTTTCTCCACGATTACTGCCGTTTTCTTGGTAACCAGTCCTTTTTTGCACTTTCCCATCTGATATTTTTGCCATTTTACCATCTTTTTACCACCTATCCAACGTTATTGTAACCTATCTATAGAGCATGTTCACTGACCATCAAATCAAATTGGTTTTAGAAACTAACAACAAATAATCAGAATAGATGTTTTAAAATATAATTGTAGTTTTTATCATTCTGCACGAAATCAGCCCTTTTTTTTGTTCTCTCAATAGTACCAAAACCTATTCTTTTTTGTCCTAGGACTGAAAAATCATCTGGAGAATTTTGAAGTCCTAGTACTGAAAAGTCAGCTGTTTTATAAGTATATTAATATTCATTCATTATGTTGAGGAACAGAATTTTGAAATTCATACGTTATAAAAGAGCATTGTTTGTAAAAAAAGAAATGCAAACACTGCATAATACTTACTTTGTAAATATAACCTTGAAAATACAACTTTATAGTTAACATTTTTAACGTCTAAAAGTCTAATTTCGCATCATGATAAAAAACGTTGTTCATCACTCGGAGCAAAAGTGTCTTTTTGATGCTTAATCGTTTTTAAAAACTCGATTGCGCACCAAAAAGACCCACTTTTGCTCCTAGTGATGAAAACTACTATTTCATCACTAGGAGCAAAAGTGGGTCTTTTTGGTGCGCAATCGTGTTTTAAAAACGAGGAGCAGCCGAGTTTTTAAAAACGATTAAGCATCAAAAAGACACTTTTGCTCCGAGTGATGAACAACGTTTTTTTATCATTATGCATAATTAGACTTTTGATCGTTAAAAATATTAACTATTAAGTTGTATTTTCGAGGTTATATTTACAAAGTAAGTAATATGCAGTGTTTACATTTCTGTTATTTAAAAAACAATGTTCTTTTAACGTTTGAATTTAAAAATTCTGCTCCTCAACATTAATAAATCGATAATAATATACTTAGCAAACAGCTAACTTTTCAGTACTAGGACCTAAAAAATTCTCCAGATGATTTTTCAGTCATAGGACAAAAAAGGATCGGTTTTGGTACTATTGAGAGAACAAAAAATAGGCTGATTTCGTGCAGAATGATAAAAACTGTGATTTTGGGAGCTTGTTGCGACCAATCATAATGGGTAAAACTGGTAATCAAGGAAACGAAGGAAAAGTGTGGGATTAATGCCAAGGAAACGGCGGGAATAGTGGGTAAAACGGTGCTAATCAACAGGGAATAAAAATTTAACATGTGTTTATATGTAGTTTAACCTCTTTGGTTACAACGTCCATGATGGTCTCCATTAGAAGCCTACCGTAATGGTACGTGCAAGTTTTCCAGTTGTGTTCGCCCTGTTAATTGGAAGCGTCAAATAAACCAATTAACGCGATGACACGGGATTGTGCGTCAATTGACTTTGTCTGATACCAATTTACTCTAACCAATACGATTTTACGCCACCGGACATAATACCAAAGTTCCATCACGGCGCGGTGTTAGCACCGTATCAACCGTATGATACGCGCATGTGACCACCAGCATGCAAATTTAACATTCGCCCAATTTTAATCTCATCAGTCACACAGCTGAACTTTCCAAACTCTGTTATAAATTCCATATTGTTTAACTTTTTGACTTCTTTGCAGAAAAATATAAAACAGAAGTGTAAAGATATGTGTTTCAAAATCGAATTATTATCATCAATGTATTAATTCAATACATGTTGTAAGACACCACAATATTGATTGTAAATATTGCTTATGACTTGTTGTTAATCGAATATCCCTGAACACTAAAAGAGTCTGTCCAATGTCCGACGAAAACTGTTAAGAATATAATATTCACAATTTGGTACAATATTCTCATTTACTTTCCATAAAAATGTGGGTCCTTAAAATGAGTTTACGATCGTGTGGTTTTAGAATTCGTTTTAAAAGAGCTGATTCAATTTATGTATTTTAATTTCCCGAATCTCAGCCTCCTTCCGGTGTATTCGTTCCCCTTACTTATCCATTATTTTCTCCTTTAACCAAAACTTGTAGGATATCCCAACTTTTTCGGAATATTACATTATCTATGTCCCATCAAAAATATTAAACGTTGTTTGTTTTAAATACAATAGTCTCAAAAAACTATTAAAGAGGACAGATACATATTTTAGTTTGCTAATGTATGTTTTAGGTGCGTTGTCATTGAATACGTTGCAATATACCGAAAATTCCAAGCTATAAATTCCAACAGCTATAAACCCAAAAAAAGCTTAAACAGCCTATAAGGACCAATAAAACGCCGGAGTATTCGGCGAAAAGTCGAAGAAAGGAATTATAGCTTCAGTGTGTCTTGAAAATTTCTTTACTGCTTATTCCGAAGAAGCTTCAATTCACTGACCGATGAATTACAGAGCAAATTTAGTAAATACCGTATTTATTTTCTTCGATATAACTTATTCGAAAAAAACTAAGATATCTTAAATTTTTCTAGTAAGTATAGTGGCTTTTCACTTATTTATTTTCGTTCACAATTTATTGTTCTGTTCCAGTTTTGCTAACATAATACGATGATGAAAAACGTAATATTGCATACCTATTTGTTTTTGGCAAGGCTTCTTTTAAAATAGGCACCGCCTTTTGATCACTATTAAATTTATCACATTGAAAATGTCTTGCTCTATGCTTGTAGCGTGCAAAACTAATTTATTCCGCTAAGCAGCGCGTTGAAGAAACTTTATGGGATGTTTTGAATAATCTCGAGGCAAATGCATAATTTTTGAATAAAACTGAGTGAGCGCGGTAAAAAGTTGAAAACAACGGTCATTAAGCACAGCGCGTCGCGGCGCGGCCCTGATTTGACGGCGCTGCTCTAATTTCGGCACCGCTGTCGCTGGTTAATACGAGTATAATGTGCTTAGCACCCGCCCAACGATCCGCGCTCTCGTGACGTGAACGCCGCCGCCGAGGAAACTGTATTCTACGATGTCTGCTTAATTTCAACATTTCATTATGAGGTAAAATAAGTCAAAATTACTGTCAAATCTCTTCTTTATTTCATTTGTAGCTACGATTTAACTTATTATCCTGCGGTAATGCAAATTATAAGGTTAGCAATGTTGTATTAATGCAGTTCGTAAGAGACCGCTTGGTTAAATTCTATAACAGGAAGCTAAAAATTTAACTAAACCTCTAAAAATCCTCACAATAGGACCAATTAGTCTTCAATTTCTCCATGTAAACTCGAGAACAGTGTGTTGAATAAAATTAGGGTAATGATGTATATAAAAATTCAAGATATAATGCTAGTGAATTTTAAAAGACACCTCTACAAATTTATGTATAAATATGCATAATTAATCTATAAGTAATATATAATTTTTGTATACGTAGGCAGAGAAAGTATCTCCTGTCTTACTCATCTCGAAATTGTCGTGTCTTACTTGATGTTAATCCCACGCATAAGAAATTCGCCTCCCCCTTAAGGCAGGCTTCTAAACAAAGTGTATTGAAGGAGCTTTGTTACTTCCCAAAATTGCTGTACTTTTCATGGAAGCAGAATACTATTCGTTTGATAAAAGATTCGTTTTAAAGAATGTTGTTCACACAAAGTTCCAATGTTTAACTTTACCTCAAAATAAGATAAAATTTACTCTCTA
Organism: Neoaliturus tenellus; assembly: GCA_030545055.2. Lineage (NCBI taxonomy): Eukaryota > Metazoa > Arthropoda > Insecta > Hemiptera > Cicadellidae > Neoaliturus > Neoaliturus tenellus. Next base: position 34,272 of record JAQYXR010001189.1, on the reverse strand, counting down.
AAGTGTCGAATTAATTATTTAATATTGAAAACCTACTTGCTTTCAACTTTATTATAATTTTACAAAAAATAATAAAACTGATCATGTTCGTACACAACGAAAAATTATAACGAAGCTGGAAGCGAGGTAATTTTAACTATCAAATAGTTACAATCAAATAGTCCAAACGGAAGGGCCCTACAAGCCCTTAAAGTTTGTTACTTCCCCATTTGATTTACATTGCTGAGGAAATTGATTTTCAAGTTTTTAACAGCTGTATAAAGAGTAAAATAGTAGATTTCATCACTAGGAGCAAAAGTGGGTCTTTTTGGTGCGCAATCGAGTTTTTAAAAACGATTAAGCATCAAAAAGACACTTTTGCTCTGAGTGATGAACAAAGTTTTTTATCATAATGCGAAAATTAGACTTTTGATCGTTAAAAATAATAACTATAAAGTTTTATTTTCAAGGTTATATTTGCAAAGTAAGTATGCAGTGTTTATATTTCTGTTATTTACAAACAATGCTTTTCATAATTTCAAAATTCTGCTCATCAACATAAATAAATCAATAATAACTAGTATACGTGTTGCTCGAAACAGAGCAATTTATTTTAATACAATACAAAAGTTACTTTTAGCTCTAAATCAATGACATCCGACCAATCCAATATTGTGAATCACCAAAACTACACGTAGGCCTACTTACAGCTGATTATTAACATTTGTTTAAAATGCTTTATTCAATCCCAATGTTATTTAAATGGAAAACGTTGAGATTTCAATGGTGGATAGCGCCTTTATTTTCAGTCCGATTCTCATCAATTTTTGGCGGAAACAACTACAGACCAAGCCCTATCCAACGACACCAAAAACTTGAAAATCGGTTGAAAATTGTAGGAGGAGTTCTCAAGACAAAAAAACCCTTAGCGTATTAAATAAGTATAGATATACTTGGCAAACAGCTGACTTTTCAGTAGGCCTACTAGGACCTAAAAAATTCTCCAGATGATTTTTCAGTCCTAGGACAGAAAAGAATCTGTTTTGGTACTATTGAGAGAACAAAAAACTGGCTGATTTCGTGCAGAATGAAAAAAAAACATTGTATAACAGAGCATCCATCCATTCATGGCAAAGAGGTTGTTTTAACATCGGATAATAGGCTACACTGGCGGAAAATGTGGAGAAAATTTGTGAGCATTTCACAAGTTGTAGAGTAATGGGATAATGGAAGTGGTCTAAAATTAAATGCTTCTTTTCCATGGACTAAAAGGCACGCGGGAAATAAAGTAAAACTTTCTCCTTTAGTAAAGAAAGTAAAGTAAAAGAATAGCATAGAGATTCGAAAACCGTCTGCTTTGTTTACATTAAAACATTTTTTTAGCTGAAGCCAGAAGGTGCCAATGAGTGAAAAAGTCTAATAATTTTAGTCGGTGGTTGACTATATTCAATTTTGTGACGCTATTGACAAGGCAACTTATCAGGACTTACGCTAACATAACAACTATAGTGTTATATTAGTTTTTAAAACTGATGTTTCCACAAATATTCCATATCGCTTCGGGACTCATATGAAAGTGGTTTAGGGAAATGGGCTCACTATAATGCTTTAATTTAAATTTAAATCGGTCACTCAACATTCATTAAAGGAACACAAGCATTTAGTTATAATGTCTAACTCTTACAATGTTTTTATAATCTCTAATGACAATTAATTTGGGGCTCCCACCCATACATAAAGCCACTGTGGATAAGGTCACAAAAATACCAAAGACTCATCTCGGTAAAGATGACAAAGCGTGCACAACCATATTGCTTACCAAGAGCTGTTATATTGGATCATAACACGCCTGTGTTTAAGCAAATGCAGTTTTTTTTTTTTTTTTTTTTTTTTTTTTTTTTTAACTAATGTTAAATACCGTAGTAGAATAAAACTTGTCATTGGTATGAGTATAAAATCAATTTTTATCCATTAATACATTGCTTGAATTCGATCAACGAGTATGCTAGTTAATTATAATAATGGCTTTCTATCTCGGATTTTATATATATAAGATAGAATTATCTATCATGCTTGTTGAGATTGCTGTTATTGTAGACTGTTTTAGTTCCATTTAAAGTATGAGTGTGATCTGAACTTTTTACCTTTTTGAAATCCCTATCCTTAAAAAAAATCTTAACTCTATTCAACGTAATTTATGGTTTTATAAGCCACGTACATCGTTCTATTGCCCACCTTCTGCGACATAAAACTGCACTCGGCGCGTCGTAAACGTCAACCCTTTCACGCGTTCGCTAAAACGTTTCAAGTGTTTTTGACGTGGATTTTCAGCTTTAAAATAATCTAAGAAGATCTATTGTTATGAAGGCAGTTAAAAAAGATTCTTTCAATAAACTAACCACTGTTAGTTTACATAAGCATAAAAATCACTCTATAATTCTTGGGCTTATGCAGGACGAAAACTACTTGAGTACAGATGGACTTACGATGCGAGTCATCACCTGACCTCAGAGAGTATAAATTCAAACCTGAAACCTTGAAAGCTTGATATATTTCTCCCCTTCTTTAAATTTACTTTATTTATCATACATCAACCCTAATTGAATAAAATAACAATTGTATAATCACACCATCAGAGTAAAAACCTGAAAAACGATATACCTGATTGACAAAAGATTAAATCAATATTCATCATATTAATTTCGTTAAAATATTGAGTTACATATTCAAATTTATAAACCGTTATTTTTTACCTTTGGTTCTGCGCTTTAGAATTTTATCATTTTCCTATGAATTAACATTTATAACCAAATATATTACAGCATTGCTTATATCAATCATATCTGTTTAAATTTACAATTGTACTCATAGGCTACACTATTCATTACTCAAGCCTTCAAATAGAAAGTTCCATTTTTATTTAATACTTTGAATTGGTCTAAATGTATTTTTTTTTTTTTTTTTAGATATTATTTTACAGTTTCTCCCATTATTTGGTTCATGACTTTACATATATGAAATAATTATTAACTTAATATAATCAGTTGACCCAACTTCGCCTATCAATTCATATGACAACCCAATATGTCACCATCGTTGACATAACAACTGAAGCGTGTACTACGTGCAGAGTTGCCTTCAATTTATGATATAGGTCGCCAACAAAACCACACAAATCTTTTACCTGGTGGATATACGATAAATAAACAATACAAACTAAATTTATATAATTATTTAGCGTTTTTAATGTTAAATTTTTTGTTGAATATTATTATTTAATTGGTTTATTTTAGTTTTTTCTGCAATTTACGAATACGCCAATAATAACCACACATGTACAGTATTTGATAGTTGACAGTAATATAATGTAAGTTGAAGGTCGTGTGTTTGTGAACAATTCATGCGCAGTGTGCAGTTAATTACTTTAAAACACATTTGCGTTGTTTGTTGTACGGTTACTGTTGTATTTACATTACTGTTAATGGTTCGTATATTTCCTCATTAACTCTCATTAGCTAGTTCTGAAAAAATGTTGGAATGTGTTATACCCTCGTTAACATATTCGTTCCCCACGTTACGTTGCTAGTTTAACGTTTATAAGAATGTTTTTCTTTTCTTAAAGTAATTTAAACCATATGTCATTAACTTTTAATTACTAAAAAAAAAAAAAATGGAGCTCGTTGAAATTTTATGTGAAACGCTCCGTCTTTTTACTTGCATTTTCAAATATTTTGCTTAATTGTTTTTGTTAGTTTCGAATTTGTCGAGTCTCATTAGAATTGCGAAGTGAGGGTTCAATATCGCATTACGAGTCACTCAACTTGTCGTAAACGTCAAACCCTTCTCCACTCTACGGTCGTAAATATCCGGGCTGCGTCGTAAAGATTTCCTACGACGGATTTGCAGTTTTAAAATACTTGGTTGGCAGTTTTGCCCTATTTTACATCAACTGTAACTGTGGCTTGGTGATTTGTCACCGAAGAAATTCCTTGACTTAAGAGTCTACAGTACCGGCCACCTTGGATTTTTATTTCCATAAGACTAATGTTAAAATTCAAACATCCGCCATGCCTTTAATATTGGTCAAAAATGATTCATCTTTATGTCATTGTGAAGGAAATATTAGTACCTAGAGCCCTATGAAATCAAAAGTTTTATTTAGAAAAGATTCCTGTACAATGACATAAAGATGAATTTTTTTCGACCAGTATTAACGGCTTAGGGGTTGTTTGAAATTTAACATTAGTCTTGTGGAAATAAAAATCCAAGGCGGACGGTACTGCAGACTCTTAGTAATAGTTATTTATGTGAATTTACTATAATTGAGTCGTGGAAATATGGCTAACGTGACAGAAAAAAAACTTACATTCTAGCGGGTTTGAATAGCGTGTTGCAAGACGTTCTTTAAACAAGCGTTTAATTTGCGAGTAGTTGTAAGATGTAGTTTAGGTTTAGGTAGAAAATCTGCTCAAAACTAATTTGTGTTTTAGCTTACAGATAATTTTCCAGGAGAAATCTTTGAGTTCCATCTGTTTTACATTACATACATATTACTTTAGGACATTTGCTTAGAAACTATTGTAACTAACTTAATAAAAAATGCAAAAGTATACAAATCTGTACATAGTCTATCAAAAGTAAAGATTTTTCGTGTAAGTTTCGTGTACAAGTTATGAAACAGTTAATCAGAATTTTAATTATAAATATTACTTGATGGTTTAAATCTTAATCTGCTTGGCTCAAAGATAAATCTTTACCCTAAGTCTATCACCTTCCCATAGACTCCAACCAATCCGTAAGCGTATCGAAAAGTATAATGTGCCTTCATTAGACCTTTTACCTCGTTCACTACTTGCTTAACTCCTATGTGCAGGCGTCACATGATTCATCAAGCGTTTATGATGTGTCTTTCACAATCATAGTAGTAACTGTTATCTCTAACCCCTCATTACTAGTTTTTCTGTTTATTTTTATTCAACAAAAATTTTAGGAAAAGGTATCAACATTATTTTTAACAACTCATGACAAGGGCATAATATACAGACTGTACCGCCCTTCTCTTTTGCGCCGGACTGTACAAACGCATTCCTTACATTCCCCTTCATATTGGACACATTCCACCCCCCGTTGTTAAGGTTCTTCCTTCTTACTTATCATGACCTATATTTTCTATTCCATATTTTTGGCTTACATTTAACACAGGCCTATATGCATTTAAAATTTTAGCATTGAGAATTTTTTATCTTCAAATTCAGTCCTATCATATAAAGATCCTTTTTTATCTAGAAAACTGCTCTTAAACGTCAATCGTATCTGTAATATAGCCTTAATATAATTTTTTTTATTTTCTTATATTGTACTCATTATGATAAGCATTTTTTATTTTATTTTGAGAAGTCCGTTTAATACAAGAGAGTTATTTTTTTAAATAATGAGGAATATTTGAAGATTTAAGTCCGTTTATAGTATTTATATTCAGATTAGTGGTTTATGAGTTGAGTGGCGATTGTATTTGGTTCAGCCTTATTTGTAAATTTTGTAAGCTGCACTTCCTCATTAAGCAAATATTGAGGTTAGGATGACATTGGGTATGACCCTAAATATTCATTACGTCACCTTGCTCTGTTTTCTAAATAAATGGTGATGATGAGGTGAAAAAAGTGTATACCTCATAGTGTTTAGTTTAATGGTGCGGCGTGACTTTCCTGAGGACTTTGGCGGCGCTGCCATCAACGCTCGCTGATATTCCAGTACTCGACCAATACAGTCGGTTTTGGTACACAGATGCTTGTCGGTTCTGTGTACAATACCAAGTAGCCATAACCAATCCGGTTATAGCAATCCGTTGACTGTTTGGCTGCACAGCCATCAACGCTCGCTGATATTCCAATGTCCCACTAATACATAATCCTTTAAGTAGTCTGATGGTTTGATTTCTAGTTGGCATTCAATCTCTGAAATTCTGCTCTGTCGAGTGTTCATTTTATCTAAACAAAGTCTATCATTATTTTGTGGATTCTTATGAACACAAATGGGTAGTAACGATATTATGTTTTTAAATACTTCATAAATAGTAAAAACATTACAATGAGAACTTTAATTCCTAGCTGTGCTATTGTAATAAACTTTGCTTATCCATTTAATTCCCAATGTTTTTTATCATTATTTTCATGTAAAGTCGTAGTCGTAGTTATAGTTGATATACTAACATTAACGCTTTGAGATTTTTGTGAAATTTGCAAAAAATTTAACTTCACAAATACTTAAATTAAAAAAAAAAAAAAAAAAGTAACGCTTTGATATATTCCCCGAACATTGCAGGGGATGTATAACATTCAGCTTAATACCCTACCCAGGCTTCAGGCTTGTTGGACAAGGCTTTGTTCGCCTCGCCCTACCCAAAGTGTTGCCTACCTCCTCGCCCATTGACTAAATCAAGTTAGTCCAGTCGAATCCCGGCCAGTGGGTCAAGTTTGTCTTATTGTTCCTCAAGAGTTGATTGAGTCCCGGGCGATAACTTAGTTTCTTTCAACTCAGCAAACTACAGTGGAGTTCCAACGCAGTGCTTGAACCTGGCACTATCCTTATAAATGTACTGTAATACACTATATACTTTTTTGGCTAAAATATTTTTTTTATTTAATATGTAATTTGTCGTGTCTTACTTAATATTTATTTAAACTTCAATGTTTGCCATTTGTAAATGTATTTGTGAGTTGTTGTGTTTAAGATTTTCTTCAATTTTTTATCAACCTATTTTAAATATATTTCATTACATATGGGAAAATCACATTTTTCTTAGCTTGATGGGAAATTAACTATCGGTAAAATCCATTGGCTATGGGGCGTGTGAATGTGTTCAGAGTCTTTTCTATTTAGGATCGATTACAGACTAATATTTCTATAGAAATATTCCTGGAGCACTTTATACACTGAAAATCATTTGGGGAAACAAAGAGTACCAATTTAGCCTATCATTCAAGGCAAGTCCGCAACAGCAATCACTGGGCCTTCCCAATTTGGGATTATTAACTGAGTCAGTGGCTGTTGGTGTTGAGACGAAACTCACAAACAGTGAACTACACGAGGGCCGAATCACAGCACACATTTGTGACTATCATAACTAGTTTTGTACCTGAGTCAGTGACTATTGGTGTTGAGATGAAACTGTCAACCTAACAGTGAACTACACAAGGGCCGAATCACAGCATAGACCTGTGTCTATTGTAACTTGTTTTGTAACTGAGTCAGTGATTGTTTGAATTACAGCATAGACCTGTGTCGATTGCATCTTGTTTTGTAACTGAGTCAGTGATTGTTTGTGTTGAGACGAACTCTCAACCAAACAGTGAACTACACGAGGTCTGAATCACAGCATAGACCTGAGTCGATTGTATCTTGTTTTGTAACTGAGTCAGTGATTGTTTGTGTTCATACGAAACTCTCAACCAAACAGTGAACTACACGAGGTCCGAATCACAGCATAGACCTGTGTCGATTGTATCTTGTTTTGTAACTGAGTCAGTGATTGTTTGTGTTGAGATGAAACTCTCAACCAAACAGTGAACTACACGAGGTCTGAATCACAGCATAGACCTGAGTCGATTGTATCTTGTTTTGTAACTGAGTCAGTGATTGTTTGTGTTCATACGAAACTCTCAACCAAACAGTGAACTACACGAGGTCCGAATCACAGCATAGACCTGTGTCGATTGTATCTTGTTTTGTATCTGAGTCAGTGATTGTTTGTGTTCATACGAAACTCTCAACCAAACAGTGAACTACACGAGGTCCGAATCACAGCATAGACCTGTGTCGATTGTATCTTGTTTTGTAACTGAGTCAGTGATTGTTTGTGTTGAGACGAACTCTCAACCAAACAGTGAACTACACAAGGGCCGTATCACAGCATAGACCTGAGTCGATTGTATCTTGTTTTGTAACTGAGTCAGTGATTGTTTGTGTTGAGACGAACTCTCAACCAAACAGTGAACTGCACAAGGTCCGAATCACAGCGTAGACCTGAGTCGATTGTATCTTGTTTTGTAACTGAGTCAGTGATTGTTTGTGTTGAGACGAACTCTCAACCAAACAGTGAACTACACAAGGTCCGAATCACAGCGTAGACCTGAGTCGATTGTATCTTGTTTTGTAACTGAGTCAGTGATTGTTTGTGTTGAGACGAACTCTCAACCAAACAGTGAACTACACAAGGTCCGAATCACAGCGTAGACCTGAGTCGATTGTATCTTGTTTTGTAACTGAGTCAGTGATTGTTTGTGTTGAGACGAACTCTCAACCAAACAGTGAACTGCACAAGGGCCGAATCACAGCATAGACCTGTGTCGATTGTATCTTGTTTTGTAACTGAGTCAGTGATTGTTTGTGTTGAGACGAACTCTCAACCAAACAGTGAACTACACAAGGTCCGAATCACAGCGTAGACCTGAGTCGATTGTATCTTGTTTTGTAACTGAGTCAGTGATTGTTTGTGTTGAGACGAACTCTCAACCAAACAGTGAACTGCACAAGGGCCGAATCACAGCATAGACCTGTGTCGATTGTATCTTGTTTTATAACTGAGTCAGTGATTGTTTGTGTTGAGACGAACTCTCAACCAAACAGTGAACTACAAGAGGTCCGAATTACAGCATAGACCTGTGTCGATTGCATCTTGTTTTGTAACTGTGTCAGTGATTGTTTGTGTTGAGACGAACTCTCAACCAAACAGTGAACTACACGAGGTCCGAATTACAGCATAGACCTGTGTCGATTGCATCTTGTTTTGTAACTGAGTCAGTGATTGTTTGTGTTGAGACGAACTCTCAACCAAACAGTGAACTACACGAGGTCCGAATCACAGCATAGACCTGTGTCGATTGTATCTTGTTTTGTATCTGAGTCAGTGATTGTTTGTGTTGAGATGAAACTCTCAACCAAACAGTGAACTACACGAGGTCCGAATCACAGCATAGACCTGTGTCGATTGCATCTTGTTTTGTAACTGAGTCAGTGATTGTTTGTGTTGAGACGAACTCTCAACCAAACAGTGAACTACACGAGGTCCGAATCACAGCATAGACCTGTGTCGATTGTATCTTGTTTTGTATCTGAGTCAGTGATTGTTTGTGTTGAGATGAAACTCTCAACCTAACAGTGAACTACACGAGGTCCGAATCACAGCATAGACCTGTGTCGATTGTATCTTGTTTTGTATCTGAGTCAGTGATTGTTTGTGTTGAGATGAAACTCTCAACCAAACAGTGAACTACACGAGGTCCGAATCACATCATAGACCTGTGTCGATTGTATCTTGTTTTGTAACTGAGTCAGTGATTGTTTGTGTTGAGATGAAACTCTCAACCAAACAGTGAACTACACGAGGTTCGGATGACAGCATAGACCTGTGTCGATTGTATCTTGTTTTGTAACTGAGTCAGTGATTGTTTGTGTTGAGATGAAACTCTCAACCTAACAGTGAACTACACGAGGTCCGAATCACAGCATAGACCTGAGTCGATTGTATCTTGTTTTGTAACTGAGTCAGTGATTGTTTGTGTTGAGATGAAACTCTCAACCTAACAGTGAACTACACGAGGTTCGGATGACAGCATAGACCTGTGTCGATTGTATCTTGTTTTGTAACTGAGTCAGTGATTGTTTGTGTTGAGATGAAACTCTCAACCTAACAGTGAACTACACGAGGTTCGGATGACAGCATAGACCTGTGTCGATTGTATCTTGTTTTGTAACTGAGTCAGTGATTGTTTGTGTTGAGATGAAACTCTCAACCTAACAGTGAACTACACGAGGTTCGGATGACAGCATAGACCTGTGTCGATTGTATCTTGTTTTGTAACTGAGTCAGTGATTGTTTGTGTTGAGATGAAACTCTCAACCTAACAGTGAACTACACGAGGTCCGAATCACAGCGTAGACCTGAGTCGATTGTATCTTGTTTTGTAACTGAGTCAGTGATTGTTTGTGTTGAGATGAAACTCTCAACCAAACAGTGAACTACACGAGGTCCGAATCACAGCATAGACCTGTGTCGATTGTATCTTGTTTTGTAACTGAGTCAGTGATTGTTTGTGTTGAGATGAAACTCTCAACCAAACAGTGAACTACACGAGGTCCGAATCACAGCATAGACCTGTGTCGATTGTATCTTGTTTTGTAACTGAGTCAGTGATTGTTTGTGTTGAGATGAAACTCTCAACCTAACAGTGAACTACACGAGGTCCGAATCACAGCGTAGACCTGAGTCGATTGTATCTTGTTTTGTAACTGAGTCAGTGATTGTTTGTGTTGAGATGAAACTCTCAACCAAACAGTGAACTACACGAGGTCCGAATCACAGCATAGACCTGTGTCGATTGTATCTTGTTCTGTAACTGAGTCAGTGATTGTTTGTGTTGAGACAAACTCTCAACCAAACAGTGAACTACACGAGGTCCGAATCACAGCGTAGACCTGAGTCGATTGTATCTTGTTTTGTAACTGAGTCAGTGATTGTTTGTGTTGAGATGAAACTCTCAACCAAACAGTGAACTACACGAGGTCCGAATCACAGCATAGACCTGTGTCGATTGTATCTTGTTTTGTAACTGAGTCAGTGATTGTTTGTGTTGAGATGAAACTCTCAACCAAACAGTGAACTACACGAGGTCCGAATCACAGCATAGACCTGTGTCGATTGTATCTTGTTTTGTAACTGAGTCAGTGATTGTTTGTGTTGAGATGAAACTCTCAACCTAACAGTGAACTACACGAGGTCCGAATCACAGCGTAGACCTGAGTCGATTGTATCTTGTTTTGTAACTGAGTCAGTGATTGTTTGTGTTGAGATGAAACTCTCAACCAAACAGTGAACTACACGAGGTCCGAATCACAGCATAGACCTGTGTCGATTGTATCTTGTTTTGTAACTGAGTCAGTGATTGTTTGTGTTGAGATGAAACTCTCAACCTAACAGTGAACTACACGAGGTCCGAATCACAGCGTAGACCTGAGTCGATTGTATCTTGTTTTGTAACTGAGTCAGTGATTGTTTGTGTTGAGATGAAACTCTCAACCTAACAGTGAACTACACGAGGTCCGAATCACAGCGTAGACCTGAGTCGATTGTATCTTGTTTTGTAACTGAGTCAGTGATTGTTTGTGTTGAGATGAAACTCTCAACCTAACAGTGAACTACACGAGGTCCGAATCACAGCGTAGACCTGAGTCGATTGTATCTTGTTTTGTAACTGAGTCAGTGATTGTTTGTGTTGAGATGAAACTCTCAACCAAACAGTGAACTACACGAGGTCCGAATCACAGCGTAGACCTGAGTCGATTGTATCTTGTTTTGTAACTGAGTCAGTGATTGTTTGTGTTGAGATGAAACTCTCAACCAAACAGTGAACTACACGAGGTCCGAATCACAGCGTAGACCTGTGTCGATTGTATCTTGTTTTGTAACTGAGTCAGTGATTGTTTGTGTTGAGATGAAACTCTCAACCTAACAGTGAACTACACGAGGTCCGAATCACAGCGTAGACCTGAGTCGATTGTATCTTGTTTTGTAACTGAGTCAGTGATTGTTTGTGTTGAGATGAAACTCTCAACCAAACAGTGAACTACACGAGGTCCGAATCACAGCGTAGACCTGAGTCGATTGTATCTTGTTTTGTAACTGAGTCAGTGATTGTTTGTGTTGAGATGAAACTCTCAACCAAACAGTGAACTACACGAGGTCCGAATCACAGCGTAGACCTGTGTCGATTGTATCTTGTTTTGTAACTGAGTCAGTGATTGTTTGTGTTGAGATGAAACTCTCAACCTAACAGTGAACTACACGAGGTCCGAATCACAGCGTAGACCTGAGTCGATTGTATCTTGTTTTGTAACTGAGTCAGTGATTGTTTGTGTTGAGATGAAACTCTCAACCAAACAGTGAACTACACGAGGTCCGAATCACAGCATAGACCTGTGTCGATTGTATCTTGTTCTGTAACTGAGTCAGTGATTGTTTGTGTTGAGACAAACTCTCAACCAAACAGTGAACTACACGAGGTCCGAATCACACTACAGAACTGTGATGTTCGCAACTAGTTTTGTAGCTGAGTCAGTGACTGTTGGTGTTGGTTTAGGTTTGGCAGCTCCGTGATTGTGTTTGTGTTGCTTCACTGTGCAACTAGGAGACGCTTACCTCAACAAACATGAAATTGTAATAAATTTGTAATGTATAAAAGCAACCAATAAATAATATGCAGTATATACAGAGTGTCACCTGAGGCTAATAACAACAGTGATATTGATATACTAATCATTTTTGTCGTTCTGACAAGTGAATCTTAATCGATTTAAGAGATATAGCCTTATAATTTACCGTTTGAAATAATATTGCAGGAACACTATATGAGTTCCAAGTTATTGGTTTAGGAAGTGTTATTTATAGAAACAGGATCTTGAAGAGCTAAGATTATTCAAGAGATATTTAAAATGAACAGGTGAATAGCAGAATTTGAATATCGCGTTGAATCGATTTTTATATATAGTACCAGGTAATTGAGCCTTGCTCGTTGGTTTTAATTAACTTTTGTTATAGTGCTGTGGTAATCAAACTATTAAATTTACACCAACAAACGACTATACCAATTCACAATTTAACAGCTGTTTCAAAAGGACTGCTTAAAATTAATGTTCCTTTAATTTGTTTTCTTTCAGTTGTTATTTCGTTACTAAAATAGCAACCCATAAGACTAAAATGTTAAAAAATACGATTTTCAAACTTAATTTTAGTTAAAATTCGATTTTTCCTGGGGTTTAGGCTGTTTCTAATCTTATTTTGGGGCCAAAACACCCTTAAATGCAAAATAAGTATAAGCAAAATCTACCCGCCAGATTTCGAGATCGTGGAACACACATCTCTTCAGACAGTGCTCGTTTTATAGTATAGGATTATTCATATTTCGTTGTCAATATAACAACCAATAACCCCAATGACTTTTATTGGGTTTTGAAAAAAATGCTAGCCTAAAAACTTAACACCCCTAATAACTTAACGTATACGTTACATCTTAAGATATCACAATTCATGTCTTGTAATCTATATATTTAAAACACAAAGGTAAAAAACCTTTGGACAGTTCGTCTGTGACTTCTACTGGACCGATTTACATGGAGGTTGTACCAAAATATACGTTTTCGGTTCTATATTAGCAGGTTTCATTTGTATTTCAAAAATATTTACGTTAAATCGGTCAAAAATGAAAAATAAACTTTTCTTATGGAGATTTAACATAGGGATAGAAGCCAACATTTCCAATCCTTTGGACAGTTCGTCTGAGACTTCCACTGGACCAATTTGCACGCAGTTTGTACCAAATTAAACGTAAACCTTTGTATATTAGCAGATTTTATTTACTTTAACGTTACCTTACTTCCTTAAAATAAAAATATCGACATTTTCAATCCTTTACAATTCATTTATTTTACACGATTTCAATCAGCTGATTGTAAACACACGAGGTATTTTGTCTAAATACAGAGTGGATGAACAAAAGCTCATGAAGGATTTGGTCTATGATGGCCAGTACCTTAAAATGTTTACAATTGTCATCTAAGGAAAGAAAGTTGTTTAATTATGTTATTAACGTTATCTTACTTCATTTTTAAAATATCGACATATTTAAACCTTTACAGTAAATTTATTTTACACTCTTTCAATCAGCTGATTGTAAACACACGAGGTATTTTGTCTAAATACAGAGTGGATGAGCAAAAGTTCAAGAAGGATTTTGTTTACTAAGGCCAGTGCCATACCTAAAAACGTTTACAATTATTAAAATCTACTAGGGGTACCTGTGCAGCGCAATGCGCTGCATATTTCAGAGTGCTTGACCATCAAACCATGGTAATTTACTTAGTTTTTTGCATAAAATTTAAATCATACTGCAAATTAATTTCCATCTTGTAAGCGTTTGATCGATCAATGTTCACCACTTATTTTCTAACTTATTACTGTGATATAGTGTTGAAATTTTGTGGCATTATAAATTGTAAGAAAAATTAGACAAATACCCGGTAAGGTGTGAAACGTTATGGATCACTCATTGTGACTGTTTTTGTAGTAGTGTATGGAAAAATAGTCTTTTTCATAGCGAATGAGCTTACACTAATACTATTTATAACACTTTAAATCCTTTTAAAACTTAACTTTCCAATTCAAAACAGAATTGAAATAAAGACTCACAAAACTGAAGAGATAAACAATGTCTTTGTTGATGTGGTATTTTGGTTAAAATTTATCTTCATAAAAACATTTTTGTAAGCTAATTGTAATAATTATACTGGAGGTAAAAAAAGCATGTACAGATTTTTTAAATATTATAACAGGTAATTTAATAGGCCTATCTTATGGTAGTTTTTCATTTAGTTCTAAATTAGCTAAGATTACGTGATGGTTCTTTTGCCGATTTGTCCTAGATCCTCTGCCTTAAAACTCCTATAAAATTTAGAATAAATTCACAGATGTTGGATCTAGATAGTTCATCACGCAAAAAACAAAGGCCTATATGACAGTAAAAGGAAAACCAATAGTTCTTTACAACTCCCCGGTCCTGTATGAGCTATGCAACACTCACTGTGACTGTTTTTGTAGCCTAGTACTGAATGAGTTAGTAGTCGACATAGTGAATAAGTCCACAATATTACGATTTATAACGAACTAAAACCTCTTAAATTTTATTTTCCATGGCATTACAGAATTTAAATAAAGAAATCACAAAAATTAAGAAAATCTACATCTTTTTTGGTGTTGCATTTTGATTTGATGTGGTATTTATATTTTGGTTAAAAATTTTCTTTACAAACAATTTTTGCAATAAGCTTGTTATCTATACTGGAAGAGAAACACTTTAAAATAATGTGTCAGGTGTTTTAATATCTTCTCATACATTCTGCATTAAATTTATAATAGTATCACAGTAAACAGGCTATTATTAATTTTAGACCACCAACCAACTATCCTTTTTCCTAGTTCGCAGCATTTTGAAAACCGATGTGCAAAAATTTATCATTTTAATTTTTGTCAACTTTTGTTTTTTTTTCAATACCAATCTGATAACCCATAAGAACCACGTCAAAAATTTCTATTTCCAAACTTGTTTTTGGACAGTAAAATTAGTTTTTGTGGGGTTAAGTTAGTAATCTTATTTTTGTGTCCAAATACACGTAATTACAAAGTTCAAGCAAAATCTACCTGCTACATTTTAAGGGAAAAGGTAAAACACACGATTTGTTCCACATAAATGGACACTCCTTGCATTTATTATGGAAATGGTGTTGATATTTCAGTACCAGTAGTTCAACTGCTTCTATTCAGCTAGCTTTAAACATGTGTGTGTTTGTTTTATTATCAACAGCTGTTTTATTTTGCAATTTAATAAAATTGTTCCCCATGTTAATCTTATGGACGAAAAACGAACTTTAAGGGCCTCCTGTGGGCTTCAGAATTAACATATCAAAAATCTAAAACCTTATTGCAAAACTACGAACTGACACCATTCTTTTGACACCTCAAACTTTAAAAATTGGTCCAGAAATAAGGGAGGAGTAGTGTTAACAAAAAAAGGGCATCACGTATTATATACAGGGTGTCCCGGAACTCTCTGGAACCCTTTTGTATATTTGTGCCTTACATCGAGACAAGAAAAAAACATCATACAAATAGGGGTCTAAAATCCATCGTTTTGCCGCTAGCCGCCATTTTGTTTTTTTTTTTACGTAATAATTTTTATTTCCGTAACGGATGGTTGTATTCAGTTCATATTTGGTATGAATCTTTATCATACTAATGTACATTTTTAGGAAAAAAATTAGTTTTTTCCACTGTGTATTTTCAAAATGGCGGCAATTTAAAATTTTCAAACTCAAATATCTCAAATTTGGTAAATTTCAAAAAACTTTACTCTGTACAAAAATGTTGCCAAATTTAATTATCTAACCAACGGTACCAAGTTTGTAAGGATCTGATAACAAATAACGGAGATATTGCGATTTTTCTCCAAAAAAATATTGATTTCGCATTATAATTAATTCAAATTATGGCCATTTTCACAGAAAAATCGCAATAACTCCGTTATTTGTTATCAGATCCTTACAAACTTGGTACCGTTGGTTAAATAATTTAATTTCGCAACTTTTTTCTACATAGTAAAATTTTTTTTTAATTTACCAAATTTGAGATATTTTAGTTTGAAAATTAAAAATGGCCGCCATTTTGAAAATACACAATAGAAAAAATTAATTTTTTTCCTGAAAATGTACATTAGTATGATAAAGATTCATACCAAATATGAACTGAATACAACCATCCGTTACGGAAATAAAAATTATTACGTGAAAAAAAACAAAATGGCGGCTAGCGGCTAAACGATGGATTTTAGACCCCTGTTTGTATGATGTTTTTTTTCTTGTCTCGATGCAAGGAACAAATATACAAAAGGGTTCCAGAGAGTTCCGGGACACCCTGTATATAGATAGAGTATCCTTTAAATGAAAAGAAAGTTGCTTAAATATGTAAAATAGCTGATTGCTATGAAATTAAGGCTAAATCGTAAAGGTTCAGTTTAAATAAATGGTTTACATTTGTATTAAAAGAAACGGATATATCGGAAATTCGTTGTACAATCAATTCATCGGTTGACACGTTGTAATGCTTTACATTTCTCTCCCAGATTGACAGTAGTTGTGGCACATTCGGTAGCGTAACTTGCATTAAACCGGACGTTGCGGGTTGCAGACCGATCTTCTTAAGTATACTTTTTGTAATGTGTCTATTAACGGTGTCACTAATAAAAATGTTTTACTGATGATACCGATATTTATTTTAAGCGAAATAGAAACATTAAAATATTTATAGGCCTTTTCCAATTCTCAAAAATTTTATTTATTAAACTTAAAATTTAATAAATACAAATTGATACTTTAGTCTTGCTTATTTCTGATGTTGTTTAACCAATATAACGCTTTGATTAGGCTACTAAGGTTTAGGCCTAAGTAAACAATCGATTTGTTATGTTTATAAAATACTAAAGAGTGTCTGGTTACATAGTAAGTGTGCAGCATTATTGTTTTTAAGGAATATACCTATAGGCCTACTTTGACAGACACTCCACACTCCAACTAAAATTATGTAATTTTCTGTGAAATAAATTTTTAATCTTTAAATTTGGGTATTTATTGAAACTTGCACACTACAGCATAAATATTGCGATATGAAAGTGGTTATAAATGGTTTCTCTACGTTCTATCCTACCCTAATCCCAATATTTGTTAAAGCCAACCGTAAGTTACAACACTGTGGGCCTTTCCTAATATAATTCTTGAAGAACTGTTAAGAACAATTTATCCAATAGACCTACAAGGGATATTGGTCTACTTATTTCTGATGTTGTTGAACCTAATGGAACGGTTTCCTTAGGCAAATTATTTTTGTGCCTAGCTAAACAATCAAATTGATATGTTTATAAAATACTAAAGAATAGGGCCTATAAGTACAAGGATGCAAGATTATTGGTTTTAAATAATAGGCCTACTTTTCCGACGCTCTAACTAAAATCGTTGTATTTGCTGTAAGATATATTATTGTTCTTGGTATTTGCGTTTTAGCATTTGGTATTTTTTCTTGAAATGGAGCTGTATCCGTCGAGTATCGACGGGCAACAACTAGTCAATTTCGAAAACATTTTAATTTTAGATATTTTTATTTTTACGTGTAATGAGGTAAATGAAGTAAATAACACTGCTCTTGAGTTGCAAGCGACTAATTACGATTTAAATTTCTATTTCATAGTCATATAGTGTAATGCGTATGTTAATTGTAAATTGGTTAATAATAAAAATAAAATTGTTGACTCCAATTTAAATTTAATCCATTCAAACTTTATGTGAATATAAAAATATTAAACCACTGAATCAAACGAGAAAAACTGTGAAATCACTTAGTTAATTATTTATATAATTGATTAGGGAAATTAAGTTAAATGAACGTGTCAAGAGCGCAGCAAAGGTCGCGTCACTCCGCCAGATAGAATGACATCTGTCGAGCTTCAGCAGAAGAGAAGCAGCACAAATCGGATTTGCAGCTAGGATGGAATTGGCAGGAGGATCTTCCACTTTTTATTAAATGTCTCTAGTTTTCTCGCCTCTGTATACCAGTGTTTACTTTTTGTTTACTTTTCCCTTCCTTTCAGCTAATACTGAATGTTTATACGTTGCCATGAAAACTTAAACAGGTCTGATAGAGAAACGTGATTATACTTTCTACCTCAAAGTTTAACATTATATTGCAAAAGGAATATGTGCTTTGTCATTTAAAGTGTTAGTTTTTCAAACAATCATCCATTAATAAATTAATATATTTATTCCTTATTTATATGATTAATTCATGTTCATCCGTTTTGTCTCAATTCATGACTTAAATTGGTTACAGATCAACTGTTTATTCTACAATCTTGAAATAAAACGATTTCCTACTAATTTGACCCGAGGGAATAATTAAGGAATAGTTTTAACATCGTATAAGTACAGGATGTTCTATAAACTGGGGGGCACAGTTTCGAATTTAAAAATAACAAAATCAAACACACGTCATATTAAACATTATTTAAAAGGTCTATTCAATACAATTTTTTTGTGAACAGAATTTAGTTATTTTTATTCTTTTCAAAATGGCGACCATATTGTAGTCAAAATGAAAAATTACGGAATACCCTGTAATTATTTTATTGTCTGTCATAAATGACTTCTGATTAAAAATATATATTTTAAATAATATACATCTACCCTTAACAGTGACTTTTCACAAGACCACATTTATTAAAAAGCTAATATTTCTAAATTTTAACATTAAAATTTTTTTATAAAACTCTAAAAATGTAATGCTAACAAATAAATGTCATTTTGTAAATCATCTTAAATCTCTGGTTGAACTTAGAAGCTTTGTAATTTACACTAATACCGTATATTTATTGGTTTTGTAGTAATAACGTAATAATGTATTTTTCCTATATAACTTGCATGTTCATTTAATGGTACGACAAAAATGGAAGAAGGACTTCCATACTACAGTACCATGTCCTAACCAGTTAACAAGCAAATCATGTGAAAAAAATAAATCTTCACCTTATTACTACAAAATCAAAAGAGACACGGCATTAGTGTAAATTACAAAGCTGCTAAGTTCAACAAGAGATTTAAGATGAAAGAATTACAGGGTTTTCCGTACTTTTATTCTGAATAAAAAAATGGCCGACATTTAAAAACTAATGAAAATAACCGAATTCTGTTTCCACCAAATGTTTGTATAGAATAGACCTCTCATATTAGTATAATATGAGTATTTTTGTACTCTAAATTTCCAAGATTTGAACCTATAACCCTCAGTTTTATGGAACGTTAAAACTATTTCTAAATAATTTCTTGGGGTCAATTAGTGTGAAATGGTTTTTTTTCCAAGATTATAGAACAAACTGTTGATCTTTAATAAATTTGAAACACCTTACACCTTTTAGATAAAATTACTAATCAGATTTAGTAACTATTGATGTCACAGTACCGTAGTAACCGTTGCAATGTCATTAAGTAAATTATAACTAATGGATTGTAGAATAGGACAAGCGCTTTTACTATTTTATAGCGGGTCAGCTAAACAAATAGTGGTTTGAATGCATAATTGTTTTTCACTAATTACATAGCAGCGTGAATACCAACTAGACAACAATTATTGACAATTAGTTCAGTCTGTTAACTTTGAAACAAACGCACCTATTTACTCTCTCAGAAAGGACAATTAAAACTATAATTAATTGCCTTCGCAATAACAATTTGTGACTCAAAATGGTGATTTATTTAGCTGAGAATCGAGGAAGATTTGATTTAGTTCCCTAATTAATTAATAATACTTCAATAAACACACGATGTAAAAGTTTTTTTTTAACAAACGAAACGTAAATTTTGTCGTTTGATAACCCTTCGCTCAAAACCAGATTAGGTTATCGTGTAGTTCGCTACAAAATACCCCCGTCGCAGCAAACCTGCGTACTCAGCGAATTTCCAAATTAGTAATATTATTTTTTACCAGCTAAACTTGTAAACAAAATTTCATCACGTGCTCATAAATAGGTAAATAAATGTCTATTCTCCTTAAGATAAATATAGGGAAAGAGTATGCAGGTATGCTGCCATGGGGGACACTAAAAGTAGGTTTTTAGCATAAGCAAAATTTATTTCGACCATATAAAGCCATATAGTAAGTTTCATCAATATCTGTCCATAAATAAAAGAGAGTAGTGGGAAAAAGCCACTTCTAAACCGGAAGTGACGTCAGCTGCCAGGGCAGCTGCAGGGGTCAGATGGTGTCAGCTGCCAGGGCAGCTGCAGGGTGGAGATGGCGAGAGCATATGCCCTGAATTTGAAGTAGAATTGGGCATGAATGAAGAGTTAGTTGAAAAGTAAAATTCAACTGTGTTAACTAAACTCTAAAAGTTGAACAAAAATTAAGAGTAAGATGAAAACTGAAATTCAACAGTTATAACTGGGGGCCTGGAAAGTATGTCAAGGTCATCCAGAGTAAGTTTTAAAAAAGCCTACCCAACTACCACCAGAAATAGTTCAAAGTTGAACTAGTTGGTGATAGTGGGATAGGTTGAAGTAACTTTTGAATTTTATTTGTGAACATACAATTAATGTGCAACAGCAGAGTTTAAACAAGTTGAACTTTTGTGATGAACTACAGAGTTGTAAATGCAAACACCAACGACGATGAGAAGGTAAACGCAGAGTCCCCAGATGATGTATTTGAAAAGCTTGAACAAACGTAACATTTCGAGTTGGTTTTCCCGTTCCATTTCCAATCGTTTAATTTCCAATTTCAATTTATCCTCTTCCATTCTAGTTATGAAGGGAACTTCATCCATCATATCCATCATGATTTTGTAGTGTTTGAAATTTTAAAACAAGTGATGTTGATAGTTTAAAAGTTGAAGACGGAATGAGAAGTGAAAGCGAGAAATGTTAGTTAAATAAAGAAGTGGTGGGGGGAACGAAGAATTACAAAGAAGTGGTGGGGGAAATATTTTGCTGTTCATTATTACCATCAGTAGTGTCAGATGGTGCAGGAGTTAGATTTAGTAAACTGTCTTCGTCCGAACTTTCAATCTTATCACAAATAGGACAATCGTATGTTATTTCCAAATTCATTTTGATGGTTGTAAAATTATCTACAAGTTCTTGTAAAATATTAAAAATGTCTTGTAACTCTTCTTTAGAGTTTATTTCAAAACTAGAATTCATTCGGGCCAATGGAGAGTTGTTCATTATTGGAGAGTCGGTGATGGAATGAGGATCGGCGCATAGGGAGGGGGCTTATATAATGGTGACCTTGAGCAGGCGTCTAGGGAGGGGGGCTGTCTAGGGAGGGGGCTTTTATATAGGGAACCTTGAGCTTATGATTGAATAAAACGTTTAGTTCTTCTTCTCCATCTTTTAATTCAATTATTTGAACCGAAGTAGTTGTTTCATCTTCTTCACTTGATGAAGAAAACAATTCACCAGGATTTAAATATTGAACTACAATTCTGAACCATCTTATAGGATATTCGTCAATGACAGAAAGTAAGTTTTGAAACAATTCTTCCATCTCCTCCCTGTCAGTTATTATATGTTCAAATTTGATAAATTTGTTTTCCATGTTGTTAGTTAGAGTGTTGGAAGTGGAATGATTTAATATTATATAAAAATTAGAACTAGTGGTGGGGGAAATCTCAAGGTCATCCAAATGAAGTTTTAAAAAAGAGTGTGAAACTGAAATTACACATTTGATGGTTCTACAGGATCGGAATACCAATCTGATCTGTATTTACATCTTTTTATCATATGTGTACAAAAATCATCTTGATGAGAATTGGTGCGTTGACAATGAGCAAGATCTAGAGGGTGAAATTTGAAACATCTTTGAGGACAACATGTATGAAAATATCTTGATTTGTAAAATTTGAAAGTTCGCAATTCCGGTGGTGGTAGTTGTTTTGTTTTGCATTTGCAATAACAAGATCCGAAGAATTCACATTTAGTACAAGCTAACCCATCCACCATCATTGGTCCTAAATCTGTACACTGTTGTTCACAACAGTAACGAGGTTTGTACTTGTATTTTTGCTCTTCCATGTTGACGCTGCGGAGTCCAGTGAAAGAATAAGAGTGTATAGTGTTGAATAGTGAGTTTTATGTACAGTGAAAATTGGTGGGGGTAATTTCAAGGTCATCCAAATGGAGTTTTAAAAAATTATACCTTACAAGTGTAAGGATTATTAAAATTTAGGAAGTTTGTTTCTCTTTGTTTTCTTCAGACTTTTTCTCTCTCTCCGCCTTAGCCATAGCAACAAGTTCTTCTGTTGATAATGGATGTACTTCAGGAAATTTTAAAATTAATTTAGCTTGATATCCTTCTTTAGTTAATACATCTAAATCTTGGGTCATTTGTTCAATGGTGTTGTAGTCTTTTCCATAGATTTTTCCATCAAGTTGAATCATCATTCTGTACAACATTTTCTTAAATAGGTCTTGTCGTGGTGAGAGCTGAGAAGCAAATGATTATTTATACAAGTATCACATCCTTTTTATTAACTGATATTGATCATGTGATTCTTTAGTTGTAGTTTTGTCTGTCAAAAGTTATTCAACATTGGTAATACTTTTGGAACTTGATGTTATGTTGACCAGTTGGCGATGAAGAAGTTGTAGGTTGTGTAGAAATAAATATTTCATCATCGCAATATTTTGTTTTAGTGAACATTCTTGTATTAGTAGCACTAACATCAACAGTTAAGTGATAACCACCGGTAAGTAAAACTCGCATTTCGTTGGTTAAATCTTCGAGTTGTTCAAAAGTTGTTATGGTGTTAGTATCGTAAGATGCACACTTGACCTTTAGGGACATGTTGCAGTTTTATATTCAGGGATTAAGAGCGAGATGTGTACGGTATGAAAGGTAGCAGTAGACTGATGAATTTTGCAAGTACATTTCCCCTTTTATAATTATACAAAATTGGGTCAAGGTCATCCTGTGGAATTTTTAAAAAAAGCAACACATTGTAATGTACAAAGACATTACAATATGTTGCTTTTTTTATTTTTATTTTTTTTTGTTTTATATCATATTTATTGAAAAAACAAATACAAAGAAATATTTACAATGTTATGTACAAATTAATCAGTAGTAGGTGTTACATGAATTGTAAGTTCAGTAGAGTTGTTTCCACTGGGTCCATGTGATACCAAATAGAGTGCGCCGGGTTGAATTATACGAAGATCTTCATTTTGAAGTAGTTGTACGAAGCGCTTTGGTAAGAAGATCTGAAATTTTGCTTCATCACCAATTGTATAAGGTGCCTCGCTCAAAGTGCAATTTATAGCATCACCTACTGAAGTTTCCATTTTCTTAATAGTATGAATGATGTAGTGTTTTTCTTCTTTTAGTTCAGAACATTTCTTTGTAGGTAGAATTGATGATTTAGAATGAGCGTTGAACTGATCAACTAAACTTTGAAGTAAGTTCTGTGATGCCATATTGATGTTGTTGTTAATCTTCTTGTTAATAAGAATGTCCGTCGGAGATGTTGTCTCTTCGGAGGTTTGAGTAATACTCATGCTGCGTCATGGTAGCGCTCTCACTTTTATAATCGACACTACCCCCACCACTGACACTACCCCCACCAGTTTGTTGAAGGAAATTATTCAAGCGGTAGGCATTCTTTAAAGCGCACTGCGACCTTCGATGTTTAAAACTTTTTGATGAAATACAAAGTTCGTTGAAGTAGCATTGGAAATCTTTATCAATTATTGCATTAATCACTTCGTTGCTTGTAAATGATTGTATCCAATTTGCTTTTTCCAATCCCCTTGTGTAGATAATTTTAAACTCTTTGCAATAATGATTCATAATGTGCGGCATCATGTTATAATTAATGAAACCTTCATCCCATCTTAAGTTGTGAAAATGTTTGTTCAACCATTTGTTTGTAACTTTCGCTTTAGTTGTTAGTCTATTAAATGGTACTGGAGGTTTGAACAAATAATGATAAACTACTGATGTGTTCATGTCCAAGATTACTAATTCTTTAATAATAAAATTACCATCATTTCCTCGGAAAGCTTGAAATTCAATTATACCTCTTTTAACTTCCATTATATGTGGCGCATTAGAAAACGAAACCCGTTTATTCATGATGAAGTCTTACTAACAACTGACTTAAAAATTGAATGAGCCGATGTTTATAACAGACAGGATTGTTCTTCTTCTTTCACTTCTTGTGCCACTTCATCAATATTAAAATTGGTGTGATAGTTGTTTAATTGTCTCCACATTTCAACTTCTTGAGGTATTCTATTAAAGATTGAAGTATCCACGGGACCGTATAAAATTGGAACAAAAGGTTTTTTGTCCAATGTATCAATTAGATAGTCTTTAATTATTGCACTTGAAAATATTAGTTGTTTCAAATATCTGGTGACGGGACCGGTAGTACAACTTAAAGTGTAAAATTCTTCTTTAGTGAAATATAATTTAACATTATGTGTAGTTAAATCTCTGAAGCGAACAATTTGTCCTCCACGATGTTTTACTATATCAACTTCAATATTTGATTCCAATAAACTTAATCTTGTTCTTCTTCCAAATGTGTTGTTACTTAAATAGCACTCCAAAAGATGTAAATGTTTCATGAGAGATTCCCAAGTAGTTTCACTGAAAGTAACCATTTTGTTTCCATGATTTAAAATAACAATTGGTGAATAATCCATTGATTTTAAAATTCCAACTGATATACTTTTTGTCATGCATGAAGAAATTGGGTAGATAATCCGAAGAAATACTTCTGTTAAAATATTGGTTGTAATGTTAACTTCAACCTTCTTCCTTTTTACTTCTTTTTCAGCTTTTTCTTCTTCTCTCTTCTTATGTTTGTTGAATTTTAGGAACTCGTCCATTTCTCGTTCAACTTGTTTTTCTATATCTGAACTATTATCATCCATTAGAGGTGTATTTTCTTCTCCGTTAGTAGAATTCATCTTGCGAATGATGTTTCCCATACGACGGTTGAAGATAGAATGAAGTTTCTACTAATTATTTTCTCGCTTTTATATTTTTCGTAAATCCTTGAAATTTATACAATTACATAATTGTTTGTTTTGAACTTGTCTTTCACAAATGAAATTCTAACCTCAAAAATTAAAGCAGATAATTCTAACCTCAAAAATTTGCAGTTGTTGTACAATTCTTCTTAAAGTACATTCTTCACAATTCCGGTCAGCGGTGTGTAAGTAACTATTTTATCATGTAGAATTAGACAGTATGCCGAAGTTCCATCCGCTACTGGTTCTTCAAATTCCATTTCAATTTTTATATCCACACTTGATGATTTTACCGATTCATTTTGTTTTGAACAATCGATTACAATTATTGGAGCCTTGGAATAATACTGGTCAGGTGATAATAGTGGTGTATTAGTCTTTCCATAATATGACGATTGAAATCTTGCATACATATCGTATAAAATAGAAAAACGTTTTTTGCTGAACATGACATTCAAATTGTCATAGGGAAAGAATTGAGAGTTTAGGAAAACTTTACAATTCTTTATTTTACAGTGATCAAATTGACCAGCATTTGCAGTGATAACATCTTTTCGCTTAGTTTGAAAACCGAGTATTATGTACCTTGCTCGTTCCAAGTAAGTTGATGTCTTGACGGTCCATGTTTGTCGTTCTGTCTGAGGTAGTGTAGGGTATTCATGAAATTCCCAACTTCGGAATGGCATCACAATATCACGGTCAGATTTCAACTTTCTCAATAATAGGATTCTATGTTCATCAGCCAATCTTACATGAGGTACTCTCCAAACAACTTTATCCAACTGTAGTTGCCATTCCAGTTTATCTTCCGTAGTTGCAGGGTCTGCAAGTATCAAGTCCTTATTAGTTGAAGATCTGAGTAATACTAATTCTTGTTTGACATTTATTATTACCCGTTTGTAATCTTCAGCGAATCCCAAAAGCAATCGTAAAGGTACATGAAAATCAAAGTGACCGTTGGAAGCTGGTGTTATAGTGTCTTTATCGGGGGCAACCCATCCGGCGGTGACTATTGAATTCTTCTCATGCGGTGTTAATGATGTTAATCCTTTCAATGTCGTTGTTAAACCAACCTTTTTTGTTGAATCAACCGTCACCCCTGATATTTCATATCTTATTTCATCAAAAAGATATGCCATCGGGTTATTTATAAAAGGAACTGTTGAAGCAGTTTTTCCATCCAATTTTAATACCCGTCCTTCAATGTACAAGTAACTTTCACATGGTAAAGTGTAAATATCTTGTTGTTGAATGGGGATCCTTATTTCATCGTTATTGTTTAATTTTGATGAAGTGTAAGGGTTGTGCGTGTGATATTCCTTCTCCCATAGTGTTTCGTCGAACGTTGGTCCTTGAGATATATCCAGGATATCCATCGCTGTTAAGTTTTAATCCAATCTTCTGTAGAAAACGAATGTTTTCCGATGTTAACTCTTCCAATGTCGAGGAGCTACTGAGCTCCCGACTCTTCCGTTGCGGTTTAAATGATAATCCCATGTTGACTTTTATGTTGCTGCTCTGATGTGTATCCGTATAGTAATTGTTTCTCCTCTAAAGTCAACACTATGACCGTCTTGATCCAATATGTTCAGTACGATGTCTGAAATGAAACTGGTGTTTAACGGTAGGTATATCAAGTTTTGTGGCTTCTCAACAATTTTAAAACCGGGAGCCACAGTTGGATAAAATGTATGTAAAATATGCTGATTCACTCCTTCTCTATACGATCCGTGTATAATATTACACGTTACATCGATACTATTGACTTTCAATATTGTAACAGTTGTATTACCTGAATGAGTAGTTCCAGGAGTTAAGATTTTCTTTTTTGTATCTGTAAATCCAAGTAAACTGCCAATGGAGTTTTCCAAGCTGACATCGATATAATATTTTGAAGTTATTTCTGCTTTTAAAGTATTATTGTTTCCTTTAACGGTGATCTTTTCTTCTCCGAGTTGTTTTTGTAGTAATTGGTTTATATCATCGATTTCATAAGCTCCAGTAGGAAATGTAATTATTTTCAATTCTGAGTATTTTCCTGAAGCATCCTTAGTTTCATAATAATGTAGTAAATTGTTCTTTCCTTCCGTAACATTGGGAATTGAGTTGTAGGTAGTTAAATCAAGTAATGCCGCTTCCCATAATCTTTCCTTGGATAGACGCAATGCTGGGAACAGCGTACTTTTCAATGTGGATGAATTTCCACTCAGTGACACTGTATACGATGACATCTTAAAGCTGACTGACACTCTTCGCTAGAAACTCCAAACATAAATGCCCACATATTTCAGTATTGTTAGGTTGTTCTCTTTTGTAATTGTAAAAAATGTTTTTGGAGTTTCGAAAATAATGTTGCAGTTCTTTCGGCGGTGGTAGATTGCCAAAACTGTCAAAGTAGTAAACGGTTTGTCCGAGCTTTTTATAGCATACCCAATGAGTGCCTGGACCATAGGTGGAATCCAAATTTACTATTCCAGTTTCATTTTCCCATATTTTAGTTGGTAATGCATCTTTCATAAAAACTCCTCGAAAAAATGGTATTTTCAAACATTTTACATAATCATTTAACTGATGATTTGTTAAGGCTTTATTTGGAATTAGCAATTGATTCTTTCTATTTAGTACACACGGTATGGTCTTAGATATAAACCTGCTCCGTTTTTTACCATTTGCCAAACAGAAGTATTCTTTACATTTGCCTTACGAGTTCTACGATGTCCTTTTTTAATGTTTCCACCTCTTTTGGGAGCGCTTCTTTTTGCAGGTCTTCCTCTGCGACGTCTTCCAGCACCTAACTTTGCTTTCGTCTTCATGGCTGTAGTTACTGCCCAAGCCGCTGCTTTTTCTGCAATATTTGCGTCACTTGATTTTACTCTTTGCCAAGCTTTTTCCGCTAGAATTTTATCCGCTATTGATCTATTTGTTGAATCTTTATACTTTGAATATGCTATATCGTGTTCTTTGCAAGCTTGATCTAATTTATTAATTCCAGGATCTCCTCTTGCTAAACGTTTTGCCAACTTAGTTCCAGGTCCACAATATTGATAACCTCCGGGCAGATGTAATTCGTATGGTAAAGCGTCTATCGTTCGATTCACAACAGCACCAATTGGAATCCGTCTGAGCAGGGATAATGCAGCTGATGTTAAACCACGTCCTCTCTTGCCGCTGTCTTGACGACGACTGAGCGATACGGTCTTCATTATGTTGTTTTATGTAACCAACGTCTTCACTCTATGAAATACTTTATGATAATGAATCCTTTTTTGTGTATTCCATACTTAAATATTCATAAGTTTTACTAGTATTTATCAATGATTTCATCTTTAATCCATTGGTTTCTCTGAGAATCTTCGATTTTATTGTGTTTCATCGATGTATTAATCAAATGATTATGCATATCAATAACTACATTACCTACAAGATTCGTTACATACTCGATATTAGTAGCATCTTTGTCATATGTAGGATTATCAAGATTTGTGATACGTTTACCATTACATGTATACACCGATGGATCCTTTTTAGAGGTCGCTATAACTTGATTAATAGTAGCAACATCATTCGGAGCTATTCCTGCTGATATGTTAGATATTCTTCTATTTTTTCCATCATATACGTTATTTATTTTATCTAAAATTATAGTTTGTTTTACAACAGCACAATCCTGATCATCTTTACCAGATTTAACTTGGGTTAATCGTCTACCTTTACATATAAAATTAACACCAGTAGCTGATAGTTGTGGTACTTGTGTTAAAATAACAGCATCATGTTCTTCCGTGCCTAAACTTATATTTGACAATCTTTTATTTTTTCCATCCCACTTGTCATTTTGTAGTTGTAGTAAGGTAAACTTTTCACTTCCTTGCATAAACTCATCACCTTTCTTTGACACCACCTGATTTTGTTTAACAAAAGCGGATGTTCCTTTCTTCAAGCTTTCATTCATTTGTCTCACGGTAGCAGCA
This sequence comes from Neoaliturus tenellus, assembly GCA_030545055.2. Classification (NCBI taxonomy): domain Eukaryota; kingdom Metazoa; phylum Arthropoda; class Insecta; order Hemiptera; family Cicadellidae; genus Neoaliturus; species Neoaliturus tenellus. The sequence continues at coordinate 5,143 of JAQYXR010001189.1, read as the reverse complement.
TCCGATGGAGTTGAACCATCTTTCAGATTGGATAACACTTTTCCATGACAATCAATAACAGCACCATTATATAAAATACAATTATCTTTAATGTATTTTATATTAACACCATCACTTTCTTCTTTAGGATATCCAATATCGTTTATAGTATATTTATAGAAGGAAAATCCATCTTTTTTCTTTTCTGGTATTACAGAGTGCAAATAACGCTTATTGATTGTATCTGTATCCTCGGTTGGATCTGCCACATTAGTTATTTTATAATTTAAAGCATTGTACCTTTTTCCACTTTTAGTCTTTTCCAACAGTAAAGCGTATTCCATCGCAGATAGAAAATAGCCTTTATTAACAACATCTCCATTATTGACTGGTTTTGCAACGTTAATAACCCTGTGAGATTTTGCATCATACAGTTGGTTGTCGTCGAGTTTTAAACTTGTAGATGTTACCTCCTTAACTGTTTTTAAATTTGTTGCATCTCCATCTTCTTCTGGATCTCTAACAAACTTTAAACGTTTATTATTTATGTTATAGTCACCTTCAGGTGTTTGCGGTAATCCACTTCTTTTTCTGTTTTCTCCAACTTGCACTCCTAACGCGGAGTATCGTCCGAACTTGTCGACGCTCATGTTAGAACTGACACATTATACGCCTGCAATTCTTATATATCCGCGGACAATTATACAATTATACCGCGATTCCTGAGTTCGTCAATCAGAGCTACCCATTCATTATTTAAACCTGTATGACCGGCTTCCATGGCTTCATGCAATAGTCTCATTCTATCAACCAATTTATTGATGTCGTTGTAGTAAATCACATTTGTATTGTATAGATTTTTCATCAATCCTTTGCCAGATGTTGAAGTATCTCCTTTACTCTTTTTACTATGTTGTTCAAGAAGTGATAAATCCATAAGTGATAAAGATTTTCTTTTCAGTGGTTGTCTCACCGCTGGCGCAGTACGTAATGTTGGCAATTTTCGTGGAGGAAACAACTTTTTTATAACGATGTTATATTTTGTTGCACGTGAACGATTAATCATTGCATCCTTTAAGTAGTTTCTTTTATGAGCGTTAGTATTTTGTAGAATCTCCTTAAAAACACTTAAATCTTTGGATGAATATCTTAGTGGTATGTTTTTAAAAATTAATTCATATAATCCTTTTGTTCCTTTATATCTATGCTCACCAATAATGATGTAATCGTCTTGTGTTATTTCAAGCTTTGAATCGCCAATCTTCAATTCATTCCCATCAATTCTTGCTCCGTATACGTGTGATCTACTCAAATTCGGGTTTGATTTCATGTCATGTAGCATTTTCATTATATATTTTCTTCCAAGAGGTCCATGTTGTAATATATCGCTACTCAATTGAGTTAAATTTGGAATAGATTGTTCTGCTTCTGGTATTGGCTGTTCTTCTTCCTTTTCAACAATTGGTTCTTCTTCTTCTTTTGTTTCTTCTTGCTCACTAGCACTTGTATATGAATCATCATCTTCTTCTTTTTTTAATGCTTGTACTTCTTGTTTAGAAACTGGTAGTAAAACATCTCCTTCATAATGAGGTTTACCAATAGTTTCTGATATCTGTTTTAAAGGTTCCGTAATAGGTTTAAATGTAGTCTCTAGAAATTCTTCTCTTTCACTTAAACCCATCCTCAATGCACGATTCTTCATCCTAATAGAATCACTGAGTGATTTTATTTCTTTCAATAGTTTTTCTTGATTCACCATGTTTACACTGTGAAGTTCAACATGTAACTAGATGTAGCATCGGTAGTTCAACGCATAAATACAAATTTATCCAACCCTATACGATATCTACCATTTTTAATATCTTCTTCCTTCATAATAACGAGAAAGCTATATTTCTCATTCCATGCTTTGCCACACATCTCTTTAAATTTTTCAAATGGCATATCCGCATTTACATGATCATTATATATATGCTTTAAATTTGTTTCATCTTGCTTAAAGATGATCAACATATTTGCATTGTCTCTTATAAGTTGTTTTGGAATTTTACTGTATGTTTGACCAATATAAATGCTATCAATATTATGATGTCTTCCCATAGCAAAATAATTCCTTATTGTGTCATGATTTTCACAAGAAACATCGTCAAATATAAAAATAGAAAATGGTTTTGCTTCATTCGGTTGCATAATTGTTTCACTGGCATTAAACTTGTAAAAATTCACTTCAGGTACACTTGCAAGTACTTTATCCAATAATTGATATTTTGGTTGTTGCAATGATTTTGAAAAAATGTATATATTATTAAAACGCAATCCTTTAGGATTAGTTATAAGGTTAAAAACAACATTAGTTTTTCCACAATTTGAAGGACCAGTTATTAGACATCTTATCGTATTTGGTAGTAATTCACCATGTTTTCCATGATTTAACTTATCATTGTCAACTGTCAATTCATCAATGTTATTGATATTAAATCGATCTTTTTGTTGTACAATCTCCATCTTGTATAAAGGTTAAACACACAATGAGCTATTAAACAACTATACTAAGTCTTTTGAAGGAATCCAAGAGTCTTCACTTTTATCAAACCCTAACCACCGGACTTTAACCATATCCTTTTTCCTTTGTAAAATCTTCTCGACAAGATATACATCACCAACTGTTGATTTCAACAATTCGTGTCCGTAGAATCCACCTTGAAGTAATTCACCCTTGTTATCCTTTAATAAATAGGTTTCAGGTATAGTTGGTTGCACTTTATAAATTGTAAATACTTCATTAGTCCAATTTGGTAGATATCTTTTACTAAATACACCTTTGTATTTGCTTATACGAACTTTATCGTTGACCTTGAACTTCTTTGGTTGCAATTTTTCCAATTTCGGTGTTGTATTATTTTTAATGCGTTGTAATACAATTTTGGCATTAGCACTATTTACCTGGATAGGTTTCATTCCAATGGTACGATGATATTTGTTGTTATACTCTTTTATAAGTTGTGGTAATATGTCATACCACACGTATGATCCTCGTTTTGAAAATTGTTTATACATCGCACCTTTTAATGTTCTATTGAATCTTTCAATTATTGAAGCTTTAACTTCAGAATTTGTAGAATAATGATTTATTTGATATTTCTTCATCAAAGCTCCAAAGTCTTTATTAAAATATTCTTTTCCATCATCGGTCTGTAGATGTTTAATTTTAAATTTATTTCTTTGTATTGTGGTTTCCATAGCTTTTGTAACACTTTTACCAGTCTTATCCTTCAATGGTAAAGCATCAGCTATTTTAGTAAAACAGTCTATAATTGTTAAAATATATTTAAATCCTTTATTTATTTTACTGTGCGGTATCATTTCAATGAGATCAGCTTGATAAAGATCATTCATTCCTTTAATGATTGTACTTCTTCTTGGAAATCTTCTTCTTGCTGGTTTATGTAGTTCATTTACAACCTTGTCCTTCACACTTTCCATCTTCAGATGTTTCTTGTACACCGCTTGTAAAAATACTGACCCATAGAATAGTTAATTCTCATTTATATAGTTTGAATATAGGTCAAGGCCATTTCCTATTAGTGTAAAAAAGAGGGAACATGGCATTGGGCTTGCCATGTCCCCTCTTCTTTACGGAAAGGAAAAAGGAAGAAGGTAGAGGACGAAGAATAGGTTTACTGGTCGATAGGGTTCAGGGAGTAGTGGCCGAATGGTAAAGTATTAATTTTATCTTCTAAAATATGGCGCTTGTCATCTTTGTAGCTTAATGCCCACTTTGTTTGTTTGACACTAAAAAGTTGATGATTATAACTTCTAATAGTGTTGAACGTTGCAGTTGTTTCAACATTTTCAAACAAACATCTTTTATAATGTTCAAACTGTACGTTCTTCTTCAGGAAAGAAGTTTTTATTCCTTTGGCCTTCTTCGTGACTTGATGTTCGTTCCTCTCGTTTATGTACAGTTGAAATGAATACAGTTTGGACATTAATGCTACAATTTCCATCATCGGCACACCATTTGTTTCATCTTTAAATTTTCCCAATACTTTCTTATTTCTGTCAAAGTCGTAATTTGGATGATCCTTAGGATAATCGGAAAAGTCGAAATCATCTTTATATATAAAGGTGCGTAGATCTTCATACATGTCATTTGTTTTAATCCAGTAAATTAGTGCATCCGTGTCCATATATGCAATACCAATGTTCTCTCTTCCATAATAGTTAACCATCTTCTTATAATGAAACTCGTACATATGTGTTTTTGAAATATCCAAGATTGACATTCCAAGATACAAAGGACGATCCATTGTAACTGACTTCTTGTTCATGGAAATAACAACTAGATTTTCATTAATAATTATAGATGAACCAAAGTTTGGTTGTTGCACCAATTTCTGTAATTTTACTGGATCAGTTACCAATTTGATATCCTTATGTTTCCTTTTGTTTTCCAAAGTCTTGCCAAATATTGCGTTATTCATTAATTTGAAAAAATCTTTTTGAAAACTTGATGTAGCAGTGGCTCTTCTTCTTGTGTTGTTGTCGATGTAAGGTTTTAACCAACAAGATTGAGAAAATTGTAGTACTCGATTAATTTTTGTAATTCTCAATCCTAAGTCTAAAGCTTGTTGTATCATCCAGTAGTGTCCAACATATCGAGACTTGTCGGTTAAAGTCATCATTAATTTTGGCCATCTTCCAGTAGGGGAAATTTCAGTCTTAGGAAGAAGTGGTAAATCATAATGTTGATCATGAAGATGTTCAGGATATTCAAAATTAACATCAAAAATGTAACCAGTTTCACCATGCTTCGGTATATCCATTATGTTTCCAATCGATTCTGGATCTATCCATTTAAAATTATCATATGGAAGGGGATTCGACATTGCCCATCCGTATAAGTTATTTGCATCAAAATAACCCAGGAATGTTGTTGGTTTTGATGCATCATAATCGGGCAGATACTTGTTGTTCGCCTTGAAATATCGTGTAACGCTTTGCGTCAATCCCCCTCGAACTCCTGACTCTAACATCATAACCATATCTATATCAGTAAGAAGTTGTATTTTACAATTTGTTTCTTTCAACATAGCTTGCCATGCTAATCCAGGTGAAGTGTACGAATGAAGAGGGTCCAATCCATATGCTGCAAAACATGTAT
>JAQYXR010001188.1:0-39537 GCA_030545055.2 Neoaliturus tenellus | reverse complement strand
TGTAGAGTCAAATACCTTCAGAGCATATGAAATTTTGCAGAAAATTGTAAAAAAAATCAAACCCTATAAACAACTAAAGACACATAACATTTAATAAAAATTTACCATTATTTATTTAGTGAGTATTCGGTACATTTCAACTATCTTACCACACCTCAATTTTAACCTTACGCATAAAACAATAATAAAACAAATCATATGTATAGAAAATACAGAGATTTAGGGCGATTCCAGCCCAGTCCAGTGTGTGACTTTTAGACGCAAAATTTTATCTTTTAAAATTTAATTTCACTACTATATGTGTTTATTTTAATTTCAAATTGTAAGGAAAGTTTCTTTTGACCTTTGTGCTTCAGATGATATGCTTATAATAAATATGTCATCGCTATATAATTTGTCATGAATTTTTTAGTTTTTGATACGTGTATGACTTGAAAATTTGGCAACTGGTGACATTTCAGCACTTCACATTAATAAATTCCTGTGATTTAAATCACATAAAAAATTAATACATTTTTATTTTGATTAGGCATAACAAATGGTTTATTTTACTATCAATAATGTATTGACTCTCATCGGACTATTTTCGTGAATCTTACTATAGTAGTAGTTCTCATAAAGTAAAAGCAAAGCTACTTTTCTACTTTTTCTAAGAACTCTGAAATTTCAAAAGCCTGGAATATGAGGCCATGAGAAACGAGCTTCAGAATTGTAAAAAAAATTTGTAAACACCTGGGCAAACGATGGGCCACAGTCATGAGAGTCGAGAGACAACGCGGCGAGAGGAGCGGCAGGGGATGAGGACCGTCGAGACTGTGGGCTGCTAGCACGGCTTGACCCGGCCGATGCCACTCTGGAGACAAACATGTCAAATCATTTAACTACTGTACACATAAAAGGTATTGTATTTATTTTTACACTTCGAAATTTTTAAAAATAAAATTTAATTTGTTTAACCAAGGGACCAATTTAGGCAATTACAAATCTCCCACTTTATTTATTTTTTTTTTTTTTTTCATTTAAGACACAAATACAGTAACACAATTGTTAGTTATTTAAAATCATATTAATAAGTTAAGTAATAAAGTTATCTAGAACTTTTGACAAAATGAATATCTCACCACCTCAAATCCATAGGAAAGCTGTCAATATTATAAAATAGTAGGTGATAAGTTTATCTACTAGCAGCTTAAGAGCTTAAAATTGTAATAAAGATCCTTATATTTTGCATTATATTAAATGAGTGAAAATGACAAGTTTATTAAATTTATCAGTGAACATGATTTGTTAATTAATTAAGATTTATAGACGTGTGTGAAAAAGTAGAGGATATTGTTTTGCTGCTGCTAAGGAAGCTAACCTGGCTGGGGGTGGGGGTATCTCATCCTCTGGTATGCCACACTGTGGGAAATGATGGAAAGAGTCAAGACGCAGTCGTGGGGTTGAGTGCCGACCCATTTGTCGCAGCTCTACTTCCGCTATTTTTTTCTCTCTTTTACGTTCTTCCCGAGCCCTCTTTTGACGGCGCCTTCTACGTTGTTCAAGCTGGTCTGTAATTCCACACAAATATTTTAAATAATGTTAAAATAGAAAAAAAAAACAAGTTATTAATTGGCCTCAACTTTGATTACAATATTATGAATACCATGCCATTTCCACACCACAAAATTCTGAATTCCATACTTTTGAATATTTGTCATGACATAAATTATCGTGAATTTTAGAGTTTTTCATAGGATTTAAATAGAGTGGCTCACTCAAATAAACTTTAATGAGTTTAGCCCAACATGAGAGAATTAACTTTTATCACTTAAAAGAAAATCTTTAAAAAACAAACATTTTTTAAATATGAAATTTAAGAATTGGAAGCAGCACAATTTCTGTAATTACTAATCTTAATGTTGTTAGTTTGGTGACTGACCGGTAAAGGCGTCGAGTGTCTCCTGTGTGACGACGGGCGGGGCGAGCTGTATCTCGGCTACCTCGAACTGCGCGGTGACCGGTAAATGCTGCAGGTAGCGCAAGCGTCGTCGCAGCTCCGTTGTCATGCTGCCCGCCTCTTTCTCCACGATGACACCTGTCAGTGTTGCTGGACACTCCCGCAGTGTGCCATATGTCATCTCCAACATCTGCACGTTCACCGCATGCAAGTAGATCTGCTGTCCGTCGCTTGCTTGGTAGAAGTAGAACTGTTTGACAGGGGTGGCTGTGGGGTGTTGGACTACCTCGAGGTCCTCTGCTGTTATGGTGGTCGGCGACATATCTTCACCCTCACTGCTCACACTCTCATAGCGTTGCCTATCACACAAAAAAGTTTTTTAAGAAAAAAAGTGTTGTGATAGCTTTATTTTTAGAAAGGTTAACAACTGGCTTGCTTTAGGAGAGAAGACAAAGGGTCTCCATTATAGGGTACAGATAACTAAGTGATAGAGTATAATTCCAATATTTCAGTCAATTTGTTGACCTTCCTCAAGAGAGAGAAGAGAAATCTTTGTGTTCTTTCCTTATTTAATTTTCCCTTAACTGCAAAAAGGACCAAATATTGACTGAAAATTGTAAGTACGCTATGTCAACTTTCATGTTAGTTATTGTCTCCATTGGCCTGAACTCTCAAATTTAATAAATTTGTGATTTTTTATAGCCTAAAAAATAGTGCAACTGGTTTTATTAGAGATTTGAAGCTTCTCGATCATTACTTTGCTATGATCGACAGACTTTAATTATGTAATTACTTAGTACCGGAGTCCAAGGATTTGCTCGATTTACTTAAATCACAATCTTTTGCAGTACTAATTTATTCACATAAGATTACGATCCCGCCCAGTCAAATTGTCTCTTTTCAAGACCAGCTTGTTCGTTCTTCTTACTAGTCCCACATCGAGCTTGTTCGCTTCACTCATTTCAGACAAAGTTAGACCCACACTTTTCAACTACTATTAATGTTCAAACAAATCAAGTTACACAGTAGAAGCCCTCAAATCCGGCCACCTCGAAACCAGCCCACCAGCCGGATTAACCGGCATGGTTTATAAAACGAGTTCAACAGAGACCTGTTTTATGTGTGTTCCAAAAATGAACCCCCAAAGCAGAAAGTTTTTAAACTTCCTTTTTTTAAACGGACTTTGAAAAATCCAAAAATTTTCTGCAGAACTGAAAGCATGATAATTTTGAAGAATATTGGGAAATAAATAAGTACTTGTTAAATATTTTAAGTTAATTTAATGATATACTAATTACTTAACATGTCAATCATGTTTCAGTAATAATAATTAAATTAACATTAATAATATTCTTTTTTATTTAGGCCTAGAGTGCAATACAGAATACTGACATAAAACTCTAAGAACATTGTGTGAAAATAGTCAATTAGAAATACAATTGTAAGTTAATATTTAAAGCATAAACAAAAATAATAATTCAATAAACAAACAAAACAAAGTTTCCTCTCAATTTAGAGACTAAATTACTAAAAACTCTAAAAATACTTGTGAAAAACAACAGTTAATTCAATAAATTAATAATATGAACCAAATTAACTATGGTACTAACTCTAAAACATTAATTATGGTTTTATTTGTAGCCGATTTGTACTTTACCCGCAATGTTGGGTGATTCCTAAAATAATGACTTTTGAGGTTTTTAAAAAAAATTATCTAGGAACATACCGAGCAAAAATCACTTGTTTGTCGGATGAAACCATCACATCAACACACGAACAAAGTTTGCCAAGTCACTTTAACATTAACTTTCATATGAAACTGAAAGCTTGAAACTATAGCCTAGTACGAAAACAAACAAAATACAATATTCATTGGTAGCACTTCGCGCATAGGTGCATTCGAGTCAAGTACACATTCTGTCAATGATCGATGATTGTATATCGATATTTGTTTTTAAACGCTCGTACCAGGTTCAAATATTCCTCCTTTTAGCGAATTTCCCTATAGGGAATATGCTATTACGGTAGTAGCCATGGTAAGACCTAAGCCCAGGACCATGTTACTTTTTCATTTCGAGGTCCCCAGAAGCCTACAACATCGTTCGTTCATGTTCATATATATGTATATATATATATATATATATATGTGTGTGTGTCCGTGGTACTGATAACTTTTGAAGGGGACCTCCGATTTTGATAAAATTTGGTATGAAGGTGTAAGACTAGGTCTATTTTCATGAGTTCGCAAACCAGCATGATCGGGTTATGGGAACGGGGTTTTATGGGGTTTCAAAAGGGTCAAAAATGGGTTTTTTGCATTTTTGAAGCATAATTTTCCAAATTCAAGAATTTTAACTAAAACCATTTAAAAGAGATTTAAAAAACAAACAATTTAGTATTTTGAATTTTTAACTTGGCTTAACAGGTTACGGAGAAAAGCCAAAAATAGGTTTTCCATGTTAATCTTATGGGAAATCAACAAAACCCTGTATCTCGCTTATTTATTGGAATAACTTGATAAAATTTGGTATGTACATTTACTTGGTAGGGTTCAACTGATATTTGCTTACAACACCCACATGCAGCAAACCTACGTACTCACCCCTATGGGGTTTATGGGGAAAATGAAAAGAACACCATAACTTGATAATATCTGGTATGTACATTCACTAGGTAGGATTTAACTGATATTTGCTTACAACACCTATATGGCGGCAAACCCACATACTCACCCCCATGGGGTTTATGGGGAAAATTAAAAAGTGCCGAATATTGATACAGTTTGACATTTACCTAACATAACTCTTACATTTCCTAACAAAAATAACATTTTCTAACAACATCCCAAGGCAGAAAACGTATATACTAGGGGTGTGCGAGTACTCGAGTGGTCGAATAGTTGTGGTCGAATACTAGCACTATTCGGCTCGGCTCGAGGTTATGCCAAACTATTTGAGTGGTCGAGCTGAAAATGATTACAGAAGCAACAATTCCAACAACAAAAAAGAGTTAAGAAGAAAACTCTGTACTAACAATTATTTGATTTATTAATTAATGGAAAAAAGCGGAGAAACACGGCAATTTATAATTGAGCTGTGTGATCGCAAACAGGGTTAGGGAGATAAGACGATGGCAGGTGCGGGGCGGGGTTTGTTTACGACGCAATAGGACCGCGGTAATGACCTTGACTGGTGGAGACAACACACGCACACACTCTCACACACCCTCGCCCGGCGAGAAATATGTTCTAAAAATAGAAACCATAAACCAAGAAAGGTCCTATTAGTTTCCACTTCATTGTGTAATTATCGTTCTGATTCGTGTGCTGTTCAGTGACCCTTAGTAATTTTGGGTTATATTATGCAAAACAACACATTTCGAAATGCATTTGATTTGCATTTCAAGAAATGTTTGATAAAGTGACATTAAAATTTTATTTGACAAATTTATTAGACTAATTTAGTAATTAGCATACATTTAAAACAATTTATTGTTCTTAAATTTTTACCAGTTAGACAAAAAGATGAACAATAACTTGTTTTTGTTTGCGTGCTCTTATCTTGAATAAATTATTCCAAAACGAAATCACTATTCGCACACCCCTAGTATATACCCATTCAGATTCAGATTCAGATTCTTTATTGGTCACATAACATTTTCTAATTCCAGCACAGCTGGTAAAACAGGTGACAAGTCAGTGATATAATAACTAAAACTAAAGAAAAGTTGATATACAGTCTTTGTCAAAAAACTTAAAAGTACACACAAAATATCACAGTTAAAAAGAATCAGTTAAGAAATCGTTAACACAATAATATACTTTGTTTAGCAACAGAGAATGAACTTCTTTCTTAAATGTATTAAAATTTTTAATATCCTTAATTCTATTTGGTAACTTATTATAAAACTTTTTTCCAAAATATTGAGGCAGTTTTTCAAAGGAACCTAATCTATGAATTGGAAACTGAAAGTCATTTCTATTCCTAGTCTCATAACAATGAAAATGTTGCTCTTCCATTAAAATATTAAAATTAGACTTTATATACAACAAACATTTAAAAATGTACATTGAAGGCAAAGTTAAAATATGAAGATCTTTGAACAAGCCTTTACAAGATGTTCTGGGAGTTGAGTTTGTCATGATTCTCAAATATTTTTTCTGTATTTTAAAAATGGACAACAGACCAGAACTGCTACCCCAAAGTTCAATCCCATACTGCATTGAAGATGCAAACAACGCATGATACACAATTAATCTTGTTTTTAAGTCAGTAATATTCTGAAGGACGTACATTTTAAAACAAAGTGAATTCAATTTTTTCGTCAAAATATCAAAATAAACTTTCCAATTTAGTTTGTTATCAACTACAAGACCAAGAAACTTAGTGGATTCTACTATTTGCAAATTATCATTATTAAAAGTTGTCTGATGAAAAGGTTCCTGATTGCGAGAAGTACTAAAGTTGATAATATTGGTTTTACTACTATTTAACTTGAGTCCATTTGCCTTGAACCACACTTGCAATTCAGTGAGTGAATTCAGAATCATTTGATGTAAATCTGCAAAATTACTTGATTTAAGAATGGCTGTCGCATCATCTGCATACAGAAAAAGATTGAAATCAACCCTGTTTGGCAAATCGTTTATATAAATTAAAAAAAGGAGAGGGCCTAATATTGAGCCCTGAGGCACACCCCTGGTCATGTCTTTCCAATCTGATTTAAAAAGAGCATCATTTTTGTTAATAACAGTTCTTTGGCATCGTCCTGACAGGTAACTTTTCACCCAAGATATTGCAGAGAAAGAGAAATTATAAATTTCTAACTTATTAAGAAGGATGTTATGAACAACACAGTCGAAGGCCTTGGATAGATCACAGAACACACCAGCTGTGCTCTGCGATCCATCCAAGCCCTCCGACACACATTTCACCAGATCAAAAATTGCTAAAACTGTACTCTTTTTCTCCCTAAAACCATATTGTTCCTTGACAAATAAATTATTATTTTCAAAAAAATGCATGATCTGATTATTAGCTACCTTTTCAAAAACCTTTGAAAATGTTGGAAGCAAAGATACTGGACGGTAATTGTCCACATCCAATTTACTACCCTTTTTGAACAAAGGTTTTATTTCAGCATATTTTAATTGATAAGGAATGATTCCACAAGCAAGTGATTGGTTTATTAATTTTCTTAATGGCTTTGAAATTGGGATAGCTATTTTTTTCAATAAAAACAACGGAACTTCATCCCACCCTGATGATCTTTTGTTTTTAAAGGACTTAATGATTTTAATAATGCAGTTCTCATCTACTGGATTGAAGTTAAAAAGAGGCAAATTTTCTCTGGACCCTTGTTTTTTTATTGCAAAACTTACAGCAACATTAATTGACGGTTGGACACCATTTTCCAAATAAACCTCAGCAAATTTATCATTAAAAATTTCAGCTATCTTATTACCTTCTTTATAAGTGTTGTTTTCAAAATTAATGTCAGAGAAGCTATTATTCTTATTTATCTTCAGACCTAATTCTTTGTTAACCACTGACCACACTGCTCTACTTTTATTATCTGATTTTTCAATGAAACTGTTGTTTGCATGTTTTTTTGCCCTAGCACAAACAGCCTTGAAATTTTTCTTGTAATCTTTACAATATTGCTTAAAATGAGGGTTATTCGACTGCTTCGCTAAAGTTTGCAGTTCTCTATTTCTAGCACTTAATTCTCTTATTTCTGCAGTAACCCATTTTTTACCATTATTTTTTGCAGAAACATTTTGGCCTACTTTACAATATTTGAGTGGAAAATGGTTTTCAAACAGCATCTTAAATCTAGACAAAAAGTTGTTAAAATTAATCTGAACAGAATTATTTTCACTAATATTCCACCGTTCTTCATTTAAATCACAAATAAACCGGTCAATGTTTGCAGGACAGAAAACTCTACTACGGACTACTTTAGTTACATTTACAAAATTTTCCCTACACCTACTTTTGTGATCTATAGTAATGAACAAAGCTCTATGATCAGACACTCCTAATTCCATAATCAAAGTTTGCTGTTGTTCAACTCTCACATTTACTAACACATTATCTATGCAAGTTTTTGTTGTAGGAGTCACACGAGTAGGCTCTGAAAAAGTCTCAGTAAAACCAAATTGTCTTAATACATTTAAAAATAAGTTTTTATGTAGTGGGAACTTACAGTTTTCCAATATATCTATATTAAAATCTCCAGAGATAAATATTTTCTTCTTTTTACATTCACTTCTTAACAAAAAAATCAAAGACTCTAATTTAATAAAAAATGTATTAATATTCATCCTATCCGGAATGCGATAAATGGAAATAACAATACTATTAAGGTTAGGTATTTCTATTGCACATCCTTCAAACACAGTATCCTCAAAATAAATGTTTAAATCATTTCTTTCTACAAAAGCTATATGAGGTTTTACCAGGATGCATGTGCCTCCATGTAAACCTTGAGACCTACAAAAATATGCCGCTAGTCTGTAATTTGACAACTTATTCAGAAGGTGGACATTAGTTACATCAAGAAAATGCTCATTTAAGCACACAATATCAATATTTTTACCATCTAAAAAAATGTTTAACATGTCTATTTTATAAGTCAAACCACCCTGAATATTAATATGCATTAACCAAATATAATCATCTTTAAAAGAGGCAGTTTTCTGTGAACTAGGCATTTGTGTTATGTTGCAAAATTTTGACTTAGGCCTACTTTTGGAATTACAGTATTTGCTAAAAAAGATTCACTTGTTGTATCAGAAATATCTAAAGCTAATTTTCCAATAATACTATTTGTAATATCAGATTTTAAAGGCAAAACTGGAGTAGAAAAACCTGCAAAATGTTCTGAGCATGAGTCTTCCGCTGTGCTGGACGCTGTCAGTTCCAAAGAGTTGAGTTGTTCCCGTTCTGAGCATGAGTCTTCCGCTGTACTGGACGCTGTCAGTTCCAAAGGGTTGAGCTGTTCCCGTTCCCCCAGGACATCCTCCGACTTTGATACCTCAGCCCGGGTATTTAGGTCCATCGACTTATCAGTTAGGCCTACTGTAGTATTGTCATTGTCATTGTTCGGCACCTCTGTTGCTAAATCCTCACTTTCGTTCACAAGCAGACTTGTCCTATCATTAGGCTCACTTACTGCAACTAGGTCCATAAGCCTTCTTCCTATTTCTCGTTTGCCACGCTTATTGAAATGTATTCCTATCCTGGTGTACATATGCCTAGGCAATTCATTGAGAGCAAGAAAAAATGCATGTTTTGTGTTTGCCAACAAGCATTCTAATTCAAAATTGATATAGTCTACTGATTCACAGACTGCAGGCCTCATGTGTTGAATCGGTACTGCTCCCACAATAAGGTTGGTGTGAGATGTCTTATCTATTACTTCTTTAATTTTACTCACTATCTTATCTTCTTCACCAATAATTTGATCATTTGACCCACCCAATATTACTACAAAGTCTTTTTTTGTGAGATTTTTTGCTAACCCCTCAATATTAGACACAACTGATGCTAGCCTAGCATTTGGTTAAAATATGCTAGTGAATGTAAAATCAGAGGGACAAGAGCCCATGATATTATAATGCATGTCTCTACCATGGCTATCAGCTAATAGTAAAATCTGTTTTTTGTTTGCTGCATTGTTTACACAGCTTTGCTTATTGGTGGGTTGAATTAAAGGCTTTGTGTTTGTGACAAACACCATTTCTATGGTGTTTATGGGGAAAAGACAATATCTCAACATTGGAAGTAAACTTAAATAAATAAATATTACAGAAAAATAGGCTACAGTATGAAAATTTGCATGTAGGGTATTTTTACATTTATAAAAGTGGTCTTTGTTTAGTTTCAACAGTGTAGGCCTACAGTGATATAATTTGTATATTTATCATGCTTGTTGAAAAAGTTAACATTGGGTAAAGTAACTTAGCAAAAATAATGGTTTACGATACCTGCTTGTCTAGTGATCCGGAGGGGTTAGTTTTCACTACCACGGTTTCGGGTCTTTTTGACCCATTATCAAGTGTTTGCAGTTACAAGTTCACATAATCCTTCATGGTGAAGTCGTCAGTTTATTAAAATTAACAGGAAACACAACACACACGGACACGGTACATTTAAAACGAACAAACAACGAAAACCTGGCCAGTATTTAAAGCGGAAAACACGTGCGTGGGCACCGAGTGATGAGTCATGACTCATCACTCGGTGCCCACGCACGTGTTTTCCGCTTTAAATACTGGCCAGGTTTTCGTTGTTTGTTCGTTTTAAATGTACCGTGTCCGTGTGTGTTGTGTTTCCTGTTAATTTTAATAAACTGACGACTTCACCATGAAGGATTATGTGAACTTGTAACTGCAAACACTTGATAATGGGTCAAAAAGACCCGAAACCGTGGTAGTGAAAACTAACCCCTCCGGATCACTAGACAAGCAGGTATCGTAAACCATTATTTTTGCTATAAGTACGTGATCCAGTGGCTAATCCATAATGAAAAAAGTAACTTAGGACTAAAGAAACCCTTAGCTTGATAAATATTTTCTCAGGAGAATTTTTTTAACTTTTTTTAGGCCTAGGCCTAAACTTAGTAGGTGGAAGGTTTTTGCCTTGTATTTATTAATACTATACTTAAGCTTAGTAGGCACATCAACAATTATTTTAAAATGAAATAACTTAGACCTAGACATTTTTTTCAAATAATAGCGAAGCTGACCCGAAGTTTTATTCAACTTACAATACCCGAGCCCGACCCGAGTTTTTTTTAACATACATAGGCTACCCAAACCCGACCCGAGATTTTTTTAACTCACACACCTGAACCCGAACCCGACCCGAATTTTTCTTTAGCTTATAATGTTCAAACCCGACCCGACCCGAAAATTAATGTTAATCTACTACCCGACCCGAAACCGACCCGACTTGAAAAATCACTACCCGCAGACCTCTAATTGCAACGGAATCCGTCTAGTGAAATAACTTCTGTGTTACATTGGGCGGCGAAGTACAAAGAAAAAAGAATACCCCCGTCGCAGCAGACCTGCGTACTCAGCGAATTTCCAATGGAATTTTGGTATATTTTCTTTTTCCCCATAAAATCCATGGGGATGAGAGTATGTAGGTTTGCTGCCATATGGGTTTTGTTGGTAAATATAAGTTAAACCCTACCTAGTGGATGTACATACCAAATTTTATCAAGTTATGGTGTTCTTTTTATTTTCCCCATAAACCCCATAGGGGTGAGTACTTAGGTTTGCCGCCATGTGGGTTATCTAAGCAAATATAAGTTAAACGCTTCCGAATGAATGTGCATACCAAATTTTATCAATATATGTTAATAAATAAGCAAGATAGAAGGTTTTGTTGATTTCCCATATGAATAACATGAAAACATAGTTTTTGGATTTTCTCTATAACCATTTAAGCTAGGTAAAAAATTCAAAATACTAGATTGTTTGTTTTTTTAAGCTCTTTTAAATGGTTTAAGTTAAAATTGTTGAATTTTATAAATTAAAGTAAAAAAAGCCAAAAACCCATTTTTTACCCTTTTGAAACCCCATAAAATCCCGTTCCCATGGTCCGTTCATTCTGGTTCGCGAACTCAAATTAGTAGACACTGGCTTACACCCCTGAACCAAATTTCATCAAAATCGGAGGTTTCGTTCAAAAGTTATCGTGTTCACAGACACACACACACACACACATATATATATACTAGCTGTTGCCCGTCACGGCTTCGCCCGTGTTGAATTTGTTTTTTAATCTCCTTTAAGACCTACGAAATCTTCTTCTTTAAGATTTACATTAAGATTTACATTGAAATAGCATAAGCGGGTCACCTATGAGCAAACAGGAACGATCATGTCAAATATTAACAACGTAGGCCATATAGTCACTTTTAAGTCCAGTGGGGCGGAGCCCTAAAGTACTTTCCATGTCAAATTTTAACCCCGTAGGATCTATGGTGACTTAAAGGTTCTGTGGAGTGGAGCCCTAAAGGAATTTTGCAAAATCGTTTCCTAGTGAATGCCTTTGAGTAAAGAGTAACGTCCATGTCAATTTCCCAACCCCGTAGGCCGTAGGGTAATTTTCAAGTCCAGTGGGGCGGAACCCTAAAGGGTTTCAAAACTATATTTCCAAAACAATTTCTAGTGACTTCCTATGAGCAAAGAGGTACATCCATGTCAAATTTCAACCCCGTAGGCTCTCTAGTAGTTTCTAAGTCCTGAGGGGCGGAGCCCTTAAGGAGTTAAAAACTATATATTCAAATCCGTTTCTTGGTACCTTTGAGTAAAGAGAAATGTCCACGTCAAATTTTAACCCGTAGGATCTATGGTAACCTAAAGGTTCTGTGGGGCGGAGCCCAAAAAAAAATTCGTAAAATCGTTTCTTAGTGAATGCCCATGACCAAAGAGGAACATCAATGTCAAATGTAACCCATTAGGCCATAGAGTAATTTTTAAGACCAGTGGGGTGGAGCCCTAAAGGACTTCAAAAACTATATTTCCAAAGCCGTATTGATTCAATTTATATACAGTAATACATGAAGCAAATCACACCCCATTATTTTAAAAATTTACTTTCATTATCATATCTTTACAATATTTGTATTTTAACTTACATGTCACTGTTTATAACGTTCTTTATTCTTGTTTTTCTTACTATTGAATATATCTCCATCTCATCTCTCTTTTCAAGGTCTTAATTTCTTTTTAATAGTTTACCTCAGGTCCTTCGAGGATTTTTATTAGTTCCTCTCCAGTATCTAGTATTTTAGTTAATACCTATGAACAAAGATGACCGTCTATGCAAAAAAAATTAACCCTGTAGGCTCTATAGTAATTTTGAGGTTACTGTATTTGGGGCAGAGCCCTGAAGGGAATGTGTAAACAACTTTTTATTGAGCACCTATGACCAAAGAGATTCCAAATTTCAACCTTGCACGCCCTATAGTTTATAGATTCGTTGTTTCTTTCAATTCGTATTGTAATTGGCCCTAATTGTAACATTATATTGAAATTTCGAAGACATGTGTGGTGGAGCCCTGAAGGGATTTTTGTGAAAGAGTTTCTTTGTGAACACCTATGAGCAAAGAGGAACGTCCATGCCAAAATTCAACCCTGTAGGCCCCAAAAGTAATTTTTTGTCCCGTGGGGCGAAGCCCTAAAGACGCTTTACAAAAGCTATTCTTAGTGAGCACCTATGGGCAAAGTGTCAAATTTCAACCCCTTAGATTATCTCTTTTCATACTCGTTGTTCCCTAGATTCATATTGGCCATAAGAATAACATTAGACCAAAATTGAAATCGTGTGTGGTAGAGCCCTGATAAATTTGGCAAAACACTTTCGTAGTGAGCACGTACATATGAGCAGAGAGGAACATCCACGTCAAATTTCATCATCATAGATCCTATAGTTTTTCAGATTCATTGTTTCCTAGATTCGAACTAAAAATTAGCTATGAATAACCATTAGATAGATATTTTGAAGTCCTATGTGGCGGAGCCCTTATGGAATTTTGCAAAACCATTTCTTAGTGAGCTTCTATGATCAAAGAAGAACGCCCATGCCAAATTTTAACATCGTAGGTGCTATAGTTTTTCAGATTCGTTGTGGCCTTGATTTGTATTAAATATTGGCCATAAGAATAATATTAAATGGAAATTTTTAAGTCCTGTGGGGTAGAGACCTGAAAGAATTTTGTAAAACCGTTTCTTACTGAGCATTTTTTAACACAGAGGAACGTCCATGGCTAATTTCAACCCCCTATACAATATGGTTATAAAGATTCGATGATACTGAGAGAGTGGTGTTTGACAAAGTAGATTAAACCGAACCTAACCTAAACTCTTAACTAATAAACATTTTTACACCGGTTAAATTGTTTACAAAGATAAAAATATTGTCATATGGTTATGTCATCCTTTAAATGTATCATTTCGCTAACAGCTGATAGCTTTGAATCTTCAACAGATAATTACATCAAATATTTGAAGTCATGTGGGGCGGAGCCCTGAAGGAATTTCGCAAAACCGTTTCTTAGTGAGCACATATAGGCAAAGAGGAACATCCATTCCAAATTTCAACCCTGTAGGTTCTATAGTTTTGGAGATTCGTTGTTTCCTAGATTTGTATTTTAAGTGCTCCATAAGAATAACATTGTAACAAAATTTTGAAGCCGTGTGGGGCGGAGCCTTGCAGGAATTTTGTAAAACCGTTTCTTAGTGAGCATCAATGGGTAGAAAGGAACGTCTATACCAAATTTAAACCCTTCAGGTTGGCTAGTTTTTGAGATTCGTTGTTGCTTTGATTTGTATTAAAAATCCCCCATAAGAATAACATTGTAACAAAATTTTCAAGTCTTGTGGGGCGGAGCCCTGGCGGAATTTTGCAAAACCGTTTCTTAGTGAGCGTTTTTGAGCAAAGATGAACGTACATGCACAGTTTTAACCCTTTAGGCCTTATAGTTTTGGAGATACTCTGATACGTGAGTGAGTGGTATTTGACAAATATATAGTAGATATAGATATATATATTTACATATATATCAATTTGAACAAACGGTGTTTTTGGCTTCTAGGGACCTCAAAACGAAAAAGTATCATGGTCCCGGGCTTAGGTCTTACCGTGACTACTACCGTAATAGCGTATTCCCTAAAGGGAAATTCGCTAAAAGATAACAGTCAAAAACATATCACGAACACAATGTTTTATTTTATTTCCGGTACCGTTGCCGGATCATCCGGCGGCCGAAAAATCCGAGGGCGGTCCAGATAGCTTCTACTGTAATAATACAATATACACAGTGTTAAATATTTTATGTTCAGCATATATATCTCATTAATAGTAAATCTACAGTAATAATCGTTAATAGTAATCGTTAATAGTAGATCTACAGTTTAAAGTGGTGAGCATAGAAACAAACTGTATAACATGAATTTCATTTCAAATATTGCTAGTGTATTTTAATGATAAATATCAATCAAAATAACTAAATGCATACCTATTGTTATTTTCTCCGCTCAATACTTCGTCTTTTTCTTCATTTTTACAGTTTTTGTTAACATCCGAAATAGTATTGTCAAACGCAGATTCATACACAACGTTCTGTAAATAACAAAATTATGATATTAAAATTAGTTGGTCAAGAACAAAAGATATACAGGGTAAATCTCGTAAGGTGTCCTAGATTGCAGACAAACGCTTTGCCCTACAACCTTCAAATAAAATTATTTCCCACTAAAGTGACCCCAAGGAATAATTTTTAACGTTAAATAAAATCAGGGTGTGCCTAAAACTGGGGGTTACAGGTTCGAATCTTGGAAACTTCAAATACGAACATATGTCATTTTATACATCATTAGAAAGGTCTATTTAGTACAAACATTTTGCTAAAAACAGAATTTAGTTATCTTTATTCGTTTCAAAACGGCGTTTTCTTTTGTAGCCAAAATCCAAATTTATGGAATATTCTGTAATTATTTTTTATTTGTCATAAATGGCTTCTGATTCAAAATACTCATTTGAAATAAGCTAAGATTTACAATGATATGTCACAAGACCACATTTGTTTAAAGACTAAAATTTACAAAATTTAATATTTTTTAGGTTTACATAAACTAAACTCAAAAATTTTAAATGCTTAACACAAGTAATTTTGTATATCATCTTTATGCTCTCGTTGAACTGAGCAACTTTGTATAATGCCGTATCTCTTTTGGTTTTTTTAGCTACAACGTAAAAATGTCATTTACCCATTCGATTTGCATGTTAATTAATCAGGACATGATAGTATGCCAGTACCATTATTAACATGCAAGTTATATGGGGACGTTATTACTACAAAACCAAAAGAGATTCGGCATTAGTGTAGATTACAAAGTTGCTCAGTTCAACAAGAGCTTTAAGATGATATTCAAAATGACATGTGTTAGCATTTAAAATTTTTGAGTTTTGTTTATGTAAAAATTTTCAAAAAAATTACATTTTGGAAATTTTAGTTTTTTAATAAATGTGGTCTTGTGGCATATCATTGTAAAGCTTAGCTTATTTCAAATAAGTATTTTGAATCAGAAGTCATTTATGACAAATAATAAAAAAATACAGGGTATTCCGTAAATTTTGATTTTGGCTACAAAAATGGATGCCATTTTGAAACAAATAAAGATAATTAAATTCTGTTTTCACAAAAGTGTTTGTATTTAATAGACCTTTCTAATGATGTATAATATGACGTATGTTAGTATTTGAAATTTCCAAGATTCAAACCTGTGACGCCCAATTTTTGGTACACCCTGTATTTATACAACGTTAAACGTATTTTTAATTATTCCTTGGGGTCAATTTAGTGGGAAATAATTTGGTTTGAAGGTGTAGGGCAAAGAGTTTGTCTGTAATCCATTTAGGACACCTTACGAGATTCACCCTGTATGTATTTATTTAAAACTCTGAAAGAGTTTGGTAAACTATGAAGAACTTTTGAACTCCATGAATGTAGTGGCAGAAAAAAATTGTCAGTGGTTGCAACTTATTGCACTTTTAGAATGAAATAGAATTAGGAATTATAAGAACTAATAAAAAAACTCAATTAACACATGAGCCCTCATGTAAACTTTTGACATTAACTCTGTATTAAGGAAATAACCAAAACTTACATTTTCAGGTGATGAAGACAGCAACTCCGAATTCAGTGGTGGTTCAAGATCTGCGATTTCATTAAACAATGTGGGTTTTTCTATAAGTTCAGAATTGGTAATCAACTCGTTTTCTGAAGTTGTTGTTCCTATTTCTTTAGCATGTAGCTGAAATTTGTATTTATTAATTGATTAATCATACATGTTGAAAATATAGGACTACTACTATTAGATGAATCTGCATTGTGTGAGAAAATTAGCTAGTTGATGAGATGACAGCAGTAGATAAGTTATGCCAAACTGGTGAGCTAAAACCGCAAAATTTATTTTCCTCAGTTTTGTGATGTTCTGATTTTTGCATTTTTCGTGGTTTTATTTAGCAGCGGTTTCAGATCACACAAGTATGGCATAGTGAAAACCGTGATAAGTATACGTGAGTTAAAACTGCAAAATTTATTTTCCTCAGTTTTTGTGTTGTTTTGATTTTTGTATTTTTAGAGGTTTTTATTTAGCTGCGGTTTCAGGTCACACAAGTATGGCGCAGTGAAAACCGTGATAAGTATACGTGAGGTAAACCGCAAAATTTATTTTCCTCAGTTTTTGTGTTGTTTTGATTTTTGTATTTTTAGAGGTTTTTATTTAGCTGCGGTTTCAGGTCACACAAGTATGGCGCAGTGAAAACCGTGATAAGTATATGTGAGGTAAACCACAAAATTTATTTTCCTCAGTTTTTGTGTAGTTCTGTTTTTTGAACTTTTTTGTGGTTTTAGCGAATTTCCCTATAGGGAATACGCTACGTGGGGTCCCAACGGGTATAATCCCAACGGATATAAACGTTAAATTCGTCTCAACAGGTAGAAAAACGAACCGTCCCAACAGGTATAAAAATTATATCCGTTGATACAAAATCATGTTGGTTTATACCTGTTGAGACAAAACTGTGCTTTATTTAACATTGTAATTTTCGTCTCAATAGGTATAATTCCAGTCTGTATCAACAGGTATAAAACTAACAATCGTCCCAACACGTATAAATGTGAACCGTGTCTCAATGTGTATAAATTCGAGGGGGAAAGGCCGGAGTTTGAAAATTTCCAACAGGTATAAAAGATCTGTTCCTTAAGAACAGTTCCAAAAAGAGTCGTTCGCTTCAGGTTGTTCCCGGCTATGCACAAAGTTGATGCGCAGTCGACTTCCCCTCCCCGCCCCTCCGCGCACCCCAACCCATCCCTCCCCTCCCCCCCCCCCAACCCGCCACTCACCTCCCCCCCAACCCGCCCCGCCACCACAGTGGAGTATTTGACCCCAAAACCTAGCCAAAATTGTTTTGCACCAAATTTCCCTATTTTATTAAGTAAAATATATATGCATGTGTTGAAATAATTATTTAAGATCATTTAGAGCCAAATACTATGGATTTCATATCATGGTTATACTAAAAAAGAGGAAAAATCGGCAAAAATATCTGAAAAATAAGAATAACATATAGGGCAAACTTTAATTGCCTATATCTCCTTAACCATTCAGAAAAATAAAAAATGCACAAGAATAAAAATATCTTAAAATGATGTTTTAAGATCAAATGTTTCATTATAACATCAAAATTTAACAAATTTCATAATTTGTCCGCCATATTGGAAAAAGTTAATTTATGAGTAAATGATAATTTTTATGAGTGAAATTATCTTAACACATTATTTTAAGACATTTTTATTCTTGAGTATTTTTTATTTTACTAAATGGTTTCGGAGATACGGGCAATACAATGTTGCCCCATGTTATTCTTATGGGACTAAAATGACTTTTAATTGCCTGTAGCTCCCTAACGGTTGAGTATATAAAAAAGTCTTTAAATTGCGTATACAACCAAAAAATTACATAAAAATTGGGGGTTAGCATTTGAAATTTTTGAGTTAGGGGTTGGGGTGAAAAAGGGGTTGATGAGGGGATGAAATTTTCATGTTAAATTTTTCTCCCCCAACTTAGATGGATGTGTCCAGCAAACTGAACAGTAATATTTATTTACGTTTTTGAATAAACATAGGTGATTTGAGCTCAATAAGGAATATTGACAACTTTATATATATTTTTTTATTTTTTATTTATTTTATTTTTTACTACAGTAGTTTATTTTTTATCAAAAAACCAAAACAATATAATACCATTATAACCCCTTCTACAGTTATTGAGTCCTTTTGAGTCCTTTATAAATTATTTGAATTTAAACACAATGACAGGCCTATAATATTGTAAATGTTTGCATGAAGTATAGTTTAAAAAATCGTATAAATAGCATTTTTGCCAATTATTTAAATTTAATGGAGCAATTTGGAGTAATTTCTGAAAATTGGACTAAGTTGTACCAAGTCCGAACTTTCATATTCAAAAGAAATCATTGATCGACTCGATTCGGAACATAAACAAAAACCTTTTGCTATTTTAGAATTTTTTCATTTTGTTGTACAAAAAGTAGTAAGATTCAAAACTTATATAAAAAACCAAAATAAAATTGTGGCATGGTGTAATCCCATATTTTAGTGCTTCTGTATATAATAATGAAGTGACGATAAGTTTTTATGGATAAAACTTTTCTTTTATGAAGGAATAAATAATGCAATATATACTTGACTTTCAAGCTGTGACCCGCTATTAGTCCACCTAAAAATTACGGTCAATTTAAGCAATTTTTTTACCAACCAACACTTAATTTAAAAATAAAATTTTGCTTTTACTCAGACCTACAGTTATCTAGGAATGCATAATCAAAATTATTTCTTTAAAATTTTGAATTTCATTTTTTTTTTGCTTTTTGGCCAGCTTTTGGGGTCAAATACTCCACGGCGCGCCGTGAGTTCGTGACCAAACGCTTGTACTTGCAAATTTAAAAGTTCATTCTTTGTAGTTTTATTCGACAGTTTTACAAATATTCATATTTTTATATTTATTTTAATAAGAGTACGGTAGTAAGTTTGTGTTCGTTTGTCGTGTTGTCTGATTGTCTTTACTATGGATGCCACAGTCTCCCAAGTGGAAGGTCTTTATCGTGGGAAGACTGTATACATATTAATGATGGGTTTTTATTTTATTTTAATGATGGGTCCATATTAATGAACGGTTCCACCCAACAGGACTACTAAATTATTCTAGGGCCAAATGGGTTGAAATTTGGTGTGGACGCTCCTCTTTGCTCATAAGTATTCACTAAAGCCGCGTTTACACTGGAGTTGCAGACATTTGTCTGCAATTTTTTGTCTGCATAATTTTTTTGTTGACTTTTTTGTTGCCGACTTTTTGTTGCACACAAAATACATTGTCACTTGTTCCACTGCAACTTTTATCGCCAACAGAAAGGCAACACTTGTCCAGTCAGTCAAGTTCATCACTGCTTTGTTGAAGTTTAATGATTCAGCTATTTCACTCCAAGCAGTATTTATTTTATTATTATTATTATTATTATTGTTATTATTATTATTATTTCCGTGAAAAATATACATCCAAAATCATTCTACTATTTTTAACGACAAATAAAAGTGAGCCTACTTTACAAAGCAAAGAACAAAATATTTACAGTTCGCACACTTTCAAAAAACATATAGGCTATTTACGAAAAATCCAAGGCAACGTGGGTGATGTTGTCCCTATAAAAACTACACCGTAACGGACCGAAATAACCAATGAAATAACATGGAAAGTGGAGTTAAGAAAATCACTTAAATATTTACGAATACTAGTGCCAAATGAGCTAAGAGTTTGACCACACTTTGTGATATGGGAGGTTGGGATGAACCTGTGAACTAGGAGGTTTCTTCGGCCGCCAAGTACCGTATACCTGGCTCGGGTTTCGCGCAGTTGATGCACATTTTTGGGAGACCCTTTTTGGTTTTCGCGCAGTTGATGCAAATCAAAAGAATTTTTCGCGCAGTTGATGTGCGACCCCTTTTGCTACCTGCTAGGCGAGGATCGCAGTTTCGCAGTTGTGGGATTAGTGAACCCTTTTGAGGATTAAAATTTGGATCGCAGTTTCGGTGCGCCGCTTGGCAAGTTATAAGGAACGCAACACAGGTAGCCGAAGGTTCATCGCTCCTTTGATTGTGCGCCCGTGCCTTGCTCTGGAATTCCCGTGGAATCTCACCCCTCTCCTCCCACCCCTTTGTTTACATGTGGACACCGCAAAGTTAAAAGTCACTCGTCTGTTTGATAGCAAGGAGGCCCATCGTGCTGGTATAGAGTTTTCTAGCACCAAAAGAGGCCAAACTTGCCTATTGTACAAAGGCTATAAAGGTACACGAAGAAAAATGAAAAGAAGTGCGGAGAAACAGTGTGGCGGTGCGTAAATCGCGAATGCAGTGCCAAAGTTTTAACAAGAAATTGTGCAACCTTAACGGGTTGCAACCATGTTGCAACAGGTGTCTCAGACATCGTGTCTTAGGCCTAAGAGTATGCACGAGTATGTCTAGGATTTATATTCATATAAGACTAATGTTAAATTAGAAACGTCGGCAACGCCTTTAAGATTGGTCTTGAAAGTTTGTCCTTTTGCCATTTTAAAGTGGACTTTAATTTTTATTGCTCCGTGAAAAAAAATCATACGATTGTAGAGCGATTTATAAGATTAAACTACTGAACAAAATTGACATGCGAATGGGACTTCAAAACACACTCCCCCGAAGTTAATTTGTCTGTTTACTGAAAAATTACATTATTAAATATTTAACCTCACCCGGTGACCCCATTACATTCGGTATGGTTGGCTGATCTGACTCGACAGCCTCTGTTCTCCTTTGGGAATTCCTGACGGTCCACCCCTGGTTTTGAATTATTGACAAATAGTTTTATTTTAACCACCTTATTCAAGTAGTCTCTTGGGAAGGCGAATACCTAAGTGTGCAAGGGTTCCGTTACATTCCGATTCGACAGGCTCTGTTTCAATCACGACGAATAGTTTTTCGTATGTAAAATTGCGTAAAATATACCAACTATAATACTGGGAAGACTTTTTTGAAAATTAAAATAATGAACACGCTTTACTTGTAACTACTTATTTTATAACTTTAAGTGTTCGACATATCCTGCAGGATAATACGTACTGCATTACATGATTACACAAACTGCCAAGAAGGCATAGGTGAAGCAATGTCCTGCTTGCATGGTATTTTACACGGCCAAGCATGGCTTTTCTAACGGCAAAGCAGGCTAGTTGTTGATTATTCGTGACGTCAGTGACTGTGACGTCACTCACGCTACTCCTGCTGTACGGATAAAATAAGGTGCTGGGCTGTTGCGGAATTTAACATGCTACGGCATGTTAATTTAACATGCCGTAAATTATACATTTTTAATGGTATTTTAACATTACTTTTTTCTCAGTGTCGTAAGAATTCACGTTAAAAAAATTTAAAAATGAAGAAAGGTTAACATTTTAAAGCGCCATCGAGAAATAAATCAAAGGCTAGGGGGGCGAAGCCCAAAACGTAATGACCTTTTTAATCACCATTCGTCAACGCGGTAGATCTTATGAGCTTTGAAAAGACACCTCAATCTTAAAAACCGGCTAAGTAGTCCGAGAGAAAAGGGATATATTCTACAAAACCCTTATAGAATAAAGAAGATAGATATTTAGATTAATTTCTATATCTTAATCCATTCCAATATATGAGGGATATTTTTGTGTTCAAAAATCTTAGATACGAATACCCTGTAACTTTATAACGATAGCATGAAAATTAATTCTGTTTTAAGTGTTTCCTTGCGATTCGGTAAGCTTTACGTTGATTTGTTAAAAAAACACCTAATTCAATAACCCAACATCTAAAAAAAACAATTGTTTGATCACTTTGTAAAACTCAAAAATTTAAAATACAAACTCAAATAAACTTCAAAATTTCAAATAAACTCGTACCAGAAACTTAAAATTTTATTTTGTAATAAATAAACTCAAACTTTGTTAATATAAACATATCTCAAATCACCCATTAGTCCTAATTATATGTCTATAAACTTTCTAATGGTTTTTTTAAACAAATGTTTCAAAAAACGTCAGAAATCAAATAAAATTTTGGTCAAGTTTTGGCAAGAACCGATCTCTAGTTACTATTATTTTACGAAGTAAATAATCAACCTAACAATATGGACCCAGCCAAAATCTGCTGTCTCATGGTTGCTTGCTCAAATGACCCGTACTATTTATCCCAGAATTTTCCAGAAGTTATTAAAATTCATACATTTAGTTCAGAATGCGCAGTAGAATTTGAATAAAGCAAAAGAACAATAGCATATATTAAATTTTGTTTATGATAAATATTTTTTAAAAAATATATTTTATATTAAAAATTTTTAAAACAGCCTCGGTAAGAAATGTTGTGAATTAATATAAAATCGAATAAAACACTTATTACATAAATACTGCAGACATCACCTGTCTGTTGTAACTGGTTTTGTGCAGATTCCTTACACAAAAACATACAATCAATGGGGAGAAAATGTTTTTGTAATCCCTAGTTATAATGTAGAAGTAAGGAAAATGGAAAATTTGTAAATGGTAACATATAAGATTATTTTGGAAACAAGCAACAAAAATTAAGTAGGCAAGTTTGAATATTATTGTCTTTATAAGAGTAGGCCTACAAATCAAATAAATTTAAATAATAGATTATAAAAATTACGTATGTTGTACAATTTTTTTTATATATAAATCTGTAATGCTGTCAACACCTGCATTACGAGGTTAAAACAGAATTGCACAGGAGCGCGAAAGAAGTATTTAACAGAAGTGCATGTAAACAATTTGTGATGCACTCGATGCGATCATCATATACTACCAACCTAATAGATACATCTACATTTTCTCCCTCTTCAAATTGGCATTTCATTTGACTAGTAATAACGATGTACACTACATCAAATAACAATTTTAGCCAGCCGTTTACCATTTGTTGTAGATTGTTATAGAGTTCGAAAATACGCATATTGTACATTCAAAACCTATCAGACCTTACGATAAATTGATACTAGTTAGGAATTCTTTTGACAAACCAGAGGTGCCAAATACAAATTTATACTATAAAAATTACTACCTGAGCTAGATAAGTTCAAAAAGTAATGTTTCGACGTTTCAAACATAGTGGCTACTTGGATTGAAGTCGCAAAAAATCTACAAATATTCTATGAGTTATTAGTTGCTGTAACACAACTACTTATCGGTTATCTCTTATTATAATAAGAAGTTTCAGAATATTACCTTTCATATGACATAATAATGTAACCACTTTCAAGTTACTTTTCACCGGTGTTTTACTAGTAGGGCCTACAAAAAGTTTAGACGTAGATGACCGTTTCGCAGTCGTGGCACTATAAACGGCCGTCTCCCACTGCTCTAGTTAAATCTTGTCTATTTACTTTATTTTATTTTTTGCGCGGGGTTTTCGTAAGGGCGGGCCTGGTGCGGTCGCACCGCTCGCACCGCCCTAAGGCCGGCTCTGAGTATCGGTGCCAATCTGACGTGGTGACAATTTAACGCCGGCCGCTTGGGGTGACAATCTGTCGTGACAGTACCCGACAGGTTGGAACCTCGAGAAAGGATCCGTGCCAATCTGACGTGGTGACAATTTGACACCGGCCGCTTGGGGTGACAATCTGTCGTGACAGTACCCGACAGGTTGGAACCTCGAGAAAGGATCGGATCCAATCTGTTGTGGTGATAACCTGACGGGGAGTGTTATTTCAGGGGATCGGATCCAATCTGACGCCGAGTGCTAAAACCCTGTGGTGCCAATCTGTCGTGGTGCCAACCTGACGGCGACCCATTCCGAAGTAGTGCGCGGCCTACCCTAAACACAGAATGGATGAACAAAAGCTCATGAAGGATTTGGTTTATTATGGCCAGTACCCTAAAAACGTTTACAATTATTATGATGTATTAATTCTTTAAATGGAAAGAAAGTTGCTTAATTATGTAAAATAGCTGATTGCTATGAAATTAAGACTGGATTGTAAAGGTTCAGTTAAAATAAATTGTTACAATTTTATTAAAAGAAACGTATTTATCGGAAATTCGTTGTGCAATCAATTTGTCGGTTGCCAGGTTGTAATGCTTTACATTTCTCCCACATACCAACGGAATTTGTGGCACATTCGGTAGCTTAACATTATACAAACCATAAGGCCCGGGTTCCAAACCGAACACCTGAAATATACTTTTTGTAATGTGTCTAACAACGGTGTCACTCATAAATGTTTTTACTGATGGTACCGATATTTATTTTAAATAGAGACATTACAATACGAGGCCTCGTATTTATAGGCCCTTTCAAATCCTCAAAAAACTTATTTATTAAATTTAAAAAAATAATAAATACAACTTGATAGTTTAGGCTTGCTTATTTCTTATGTTTTGATTAGGCTACTAAGATTTAGGCCTAAGTAAACAATGGATTTGTTATGTTTATAAAATACTAAAGAATGTCTGTGTTTCATAGTAAGGGTGCAGCATTATTGTTTTAAAGGAATAAGCCTATAGGCCTACTTTGACAGACACTCCAACTAAAATTATGTAATTTTCTGTTAAATAAATTTGTATTTTTTAAATTTGGATAGTTATTGAAACTTGCACACTACAGCATAAATATTGCTATATGAAAGTGGTTATAAATGGTTTCTCTACGTTCTATCCTACCCTAATACCAATATTTGTTACCAATAATTAATTGAGCTATATCCGTCGAGTATCGACGGGCAACAAGTAGTTGCATTTAAATTTCCCCTCTAAGCTGAGCCATTTCAAAATGTATAGTCCTAAAACCAAGTGGTAGCTGTCCAATCAGGATTCTCGGACACAGCCTACGTGCAGGTTTGTCAAATATTTCATGTATTCTATACCGAAATACATGTATTATCTGTACCTTACAATAATACTCATAGCATTTTTACAAATTTATGAATCATTAAATAGAAGAAAGGAGATTGTGTGTATAAATACATAATAAATATGCAAAGAAATTTAAATAGAATTTTGTACATTGTATCTATGGTTTAATCACAGACGGCAGATAGGGATTAGTCGAGCGGTTGTGGTTGGGGGGGGGGGGGGGGGGGGGGGGGGGGGAGGGCTTCACACCTGAACTCTGCCCCGGGCCGCAAAAATTTTCTCGGCGGCCTTGTATTACAGATATCTTTCCTATACAACTCCCAGATTCCTAGCCGGCTGTTATATTGTAATAAGCCAAACCTACACATTAAAAAGTAACAGTTCTCAATTAAAGTTATTAAAAAACAATTGTTACAAAATAATATTAAAAAACAAATGGACAATATGTTGTAATGTAAAATTACCAGCTGGAATCAGGGGTGGAATGAGCCGCCGGGACACCGGGGAAATTTCAATTGGTAATTAAACCAATAACAACCCTCTCATTGATAAGCAGTTTAAAGTATTTCAATGCAAAGGTTCAATGCAAAGGTTAAAATATAACCTTTTTAATATTGTAAGGTTACAATTTTAATTGCTAGAAAATGACATGATAGTCGAAACATGCACAGTATAAAAATATTCTTTGTTCTTTTATTATATACAAAATAATATGAGCTTCCTTTCAATGGTCAAATCAGCGCTTTTGCTGATGATGTAGCTTTATTTTATTCAAACAGGGATATTAATGCTTTATATGGTCAAATTGAAGATGATTTAAAAATATTAAATACCTGGTGTTTAGCCAATAAAATGACTGTAAATATAAATAAGGACTAAGTATAATAATTTAGTTTAACAAATAGTTTCAATTTTCAATTTAACTTGGCCTATCATAATTTGGACTGTAATTTAAATGTTTGTAACTGTAGTACTATAGAGAAAGAAAGCAGTTTTCGATATCTGGGAGTGATATTGGATGAAAATTTAAATTGGGGAAAGCGTGTTTGTAACTTACATTCAAAGATTCGATCTCCTTAAAGAACCTTTTACTTCTTAAAAAATATTTGTAATACTTTTTTTACTAAAAACTCTTTATTTTGCTCTAATTAGTTCAAGATTAGAATATGCTATATCTTGCTGGGGAGGAACATTTAAAAGCCACATTGAAAAATTAAGAACTACTCAAAATCATTTTTTGCGATTAATTACAAACAGCTGTAAAAGAGATAGCTCTTTTCCGTTATTTCTTGAACTTAAATACTTCCCTTTCAACACTTATACATTTACAAAGTTCTCAGACTTTTTTTATTTAAGAAGTGGTAATACTGGAACACAAAATCTTTTACATAACACAAGGAGTAATCATCTGGGGCTATTTAGATTGCCTAAAGTCAATAAATCATTATTCAGACACTCTCATTATCATACAAAATCAATTATCAGTACAACGGACCTAAATACTTCAACCAGTTACCTCAGGATTTTAGAAGCTGCTTAAATGTAAATTCCTTTTCTTCTATAGTAAAACAATGGCTCTTTGAGAATCCAAATATAGATTTTTTAAACAATGTTTTAATTTAAGTACTTTTAATTTCGTTGGTATAAAATTGAAACTATTTTTCTTGTATGTTATTTAATTGAAAGATTATATTTAACATTTTTATTATTTTTAAAACTATTTATTTGTGTAGTCTTTGTTTGGTATAAGTTTTAATTTATGTTCAAATTGCAGACCGCTACGGAGAGCGGCAAAATGTTTTTTTTTTTTTCAGTGTAAGGACTGGACTCAGAAACAATTTAATAATCTTTCATTTGGTTTATTTTTCACGTTGTCACAATTACTGGTGATGTGGCAACGAAACTCATAGTTTTTATATTGTGAATGTACAAATGTATATATATTGGTGGAATAAAGTCATTATTTCATATTTCATTATTTCATTTCATTATTTCAATTAACTTACAATTAATTACAAAGGCGCATTGTTTTCCTAACTGCAAATTGGAAGACGCTTCAATCAAGAGGCGCGAAGGCACTTCATTGCTGAATGAGCGGGTAGAAGTGAACGGCTCTTTTGAACGGTTCTTCAACTTGAACGGTTCTTTTATACCTGTTGGGAATTTTCAAACTTCGGCCTTTCCCGCGCAGATTTATACACAATGGGACGGTTCACCTTTTATACCCGTTGAGACGATTTAATACTTTATATATAATGGGAAGAATCTGTCCCAACGAATATAAAATCAATTTATATTCGTTGGGACGATTGAGAATATTTATACCTGTTGAGACGATTTAAACTTTGCATTTTCCCGCCACTTTTTATACCTGTTGGGACGATTCGTTTTTCTATCTGTTGAAACGAATTTCGGGTTTATACCCGTGGGATTATACCTGTTGGGACCTCGCCATACGCTATTACGGTAGTAGCCATGGTAAGACCTAAGCCCGGGACCACTTTACTTTTTCATTTTGAGGTCCCCAGAAGCCAAAAACACCTTTCGTTCGTTTTCATATATATATATATGTCCGTGGTAACGATAACTTTTGAAGCGGACCTCCGATTTTGATCAAATTTGGTATGAAGGTGTAAGACCAGGTCTATTTTCATGAGTTCGCGAACCAGCATGATCGGGTTATGGGAACAGGATTTTATGGGGTCTCAAAGGGGTCAAAATGGGTTTTTGGCATTTTTGGACCTAAATTTTCAAAATTCATCAATTTTAACTAAAGCCATTTGAAAGAGTTTAAAAAATACAAACAATTTAGTATTTTGAATCTTTAAAATAGCTTAACTGGTTATAGAGAAAATTCAAATCAAGTTTCCCATGTTATTCTTATGGGTAAATCTTTAAAAAGTTATATATCGCTTATTTATCAACATATCTTCATAAAAATTTTTATGAACCTTCACTAGGTGGTGAGTAATTAAGATTTGATAAAAAACCCCCATGGCAGCAAACCTACATGCAAAATCCCATGGTATTCTCATGGAAAATAATTGTATAATGGGAGCAAGAGAGATGGAGATATAGGGTATCTGTTCCTAATCAGCTGATCAGCTGTCTCCTCCATATTTGTCAAATTTGAAATGTTTATGTTTTGTTATTTGTAAACAAATCTTTCCTTTTGCATGGAAGCTTTGGATTATGCATTTATCACTGCTAAAAAAGTCATTTATTGCAATATAAATATTAATATATGAATATTAAATAAAAATAATTTACTCAGAAATATAATGCCATTAAATATATTATACTTCCTTGTAAAGATTATTAATTAATAGCCACAAAGTTCTTTGATGTTGAATCAATAATTCTTTGGTTGGAAATTCGCTGAGTATGCAGGGTCTGCTTCGACGGGGGTATTTTATTTAGCAGCGGTTTTAGGTCACACAAGTATGGCACAGTGAAAACTGTGATAAGTATATGTGAGGTAAAACTGCAAAATTTATTTTTCTCAGTTTTTGTGTTGTTCTGGTTTTTGTAGTTTTTACATGGTTTTTATTTAGCAGCGGTTATAGGTCACACAAGTGTGGCACAGTGAAAACCGTGATAAGTTTTTGAGTTAAAACTGCACAATTTTTTTTTCAGTTTTTGTGTTGTTCTGGTTTTTGTACTTTTTCATGGTTTTATTTAGCAGCGGTTTTAGTTTGTAGTTTTCATTTTGAGCGGGAGGCAGTCATGCCAACTGTGAAAATTAAATTCACAGTGGATTGGCCACTGGACAAGGCAGTGGCCAAGCGGTAGATGCAAGTTCGCCTGCGGATGCAGTCGTGGCAGTGACCTTGAGACGGGTGGGCCAAACGAGTTTGAGTACCGCCATGTGTACACTGACCTTATTTGGGTAGTGGGCCAGTAGGGACCCTTGACACTTTGAATGCAAGGTTGCTGCAGTTATATAAAAAGCTATTGCATACAGATTGCAAGCAGCATTATGGCATCCAACCATGTCATAGTAATACTGAGCCCTCGGGACTTCGCCCACCTCAATTACTACTTGGAGGCCATTGCACAGCTGACCAACGGGTTGGAGGTCTACCCGGGATCAAACAGTGGATGGCGTAAGTACTTTTATATATACTACTTTGTGTATTGTTTAAATATTTTTCAAGACTCAAGTGCTTATTTTCCACGTAAAATTTGTACTGCACAGATTAAATGATGTATTATTAATTTTAAATTAAGAGGACTTATTTTCTGTTTGTGTCTAAATATTTTCGAGACTTTTGGCTATTTTGTTTCGAGTGGCTATTTCCTGCTTAAGGTTTGTAATGCGCATAGGTAGGATTAAGTGATGTATTACAAATTTAAATTTAAATGATATCCTTTCTTCTATATTCACTTTGGATTTTTAATCACACTCTTGCAACATTTGTGCAAGAATTTTTTTGTTTTATTCTCCGTGCAAGATCTTACTCATGTATTCATCTTAACGTAAATAGCATCCCTGGTTTAATTTCGCATTGACTTTTTGTATTTATTTTAAAGTTAGCAATATTATAAATTTTTTTAATACTTTTCCAGCTAAATGTGCTCAACTATTTTTGTTTTGAGTGATTTAATGTAGTGCTATTGTTCCACTTGAGCGAGTGACTTAAATTTTGTGTCTAGTTACATTTGTGATGTTAGCGTAATATTATGTTTAAGTTTGTATCAATTTGAAACCCAGTTGCTGTTTTGTACAATGAAGATGTATGAACTTTTTTGCTTAAAATACCGCAGGAAAGAAGTAAACCTGTATCCTCCTATTCCTAGAGCACAAGGATAAAATAAATTTGGTGATTTTTCTTTTTAATACCTTTTATGTATGAAAGCGCTTACTAGTGTGTTTGGTTACTGCACGAGCAAATAAAGCATTGACAACGAAAAAGAATACACCAGGTACTTTGTCATATAGTTTATTAACAAGGCGAGTTTAGAAGGTAGGCTTCAATTCAACGATGAATTCATTTTGACTCCCTTTGCCGTTGTATCGTAGGCGAAGGGAAGGCTCTTCCGGCATTGTATTCTGTGATTGTATCGTCATCAAATATTATATTTCAAACGAATCGTCTTGGCAAAAATACATCACCATTCGTTGATTCGCTGTCCTCGATCTCCGTGCCGTAGTCCACCGTGGCAATGATGCAGTCGCCAAATTTCTTTGAGAGAACTTTTTTAAATTTCAAAACTCGATATCCTGTCGAATCTGTTCGTTTTTTAATTTCTAGTCTTGGAGCGTGCATTGAAGGCAGTTGAAAGCAAAGAGCTTGCCATTTGTAAAAAAAAAAGAATAAAATTATTAATCATTTGTAAAAATAGTATTTTTAATTTCAGGTCAAATGCGTTTCGTGTTGGAGGTGACAACGGAAACGTGCCACTGCTTCCGTTGTCGGACTGTCGGGCCGCCAGCAGGCGAGCAGCCGATTGCGTCGACGGAGAGTCAAACGTCTTCGCCGCCTTCGACACCACTTTCAACTCCACCGGGAAGTGAGCGAGATAGCCAATCGCCTGCTCCTCCCATATGAATAAAACTTACATATAAGTAAACCCTGGCGTACTCCACTTTCCTAAAAAATTTCCTATTTCTTAACAAAAAAACTAAACGCTCGCAAAACTCTTTTTTAAGTGACATTTAAGTCTACAGAGGCAGTTTATAAATGCCCAGCAATGTATTCAATGTCAAAGCGACATTTTAATCTACAGGTTTAGTTTATAAATGCATAACGGTAAATTAAAGGCAGTAAAGCAAAAGACACCTTCCAAATTATCTATTGATTGTAATGCCGCTAGTACAAAAGCTAGTGATTAACAATGCAGAAAAATTGTTAATACAGGGCAAAGGTTTATAAAAATACTTATGGTGTTAAAATTGACTAAAGAACACTATTTTAAAAACTTAACAATTCATAAAGAGTGGCGAGGCAAGAGTGTAAATAAATTAAGAACGCCTTCAATTTTAAAGCGGCATTTGTGACCTACAGATTTAGTTTATGAATGCATAGCGGTGAATTGAAGGCAGTAAAGCAAAAAAGATCGCTTCTAGCTATTGAGTGTACAATTTTAAAGATGGCACCTAGTATTAAAGTTTAGAGTTTATTATAAAGCCTTAAAACTTTGTATAAAATAAAAGCATACCAAGCTTAGTGATAAACAATTTAGAAATTAGTAAACACACAGTGCAAAAGTTTATAAAAACACTTATGGTGTTAACTCTGAGCGATGAACTCTATTTTAAAACTTTAAAATTTGTAAAGAGTGCTGACGGGGCAAGAGTTTAAAATAAATTATGAAAAGATTAAGTTAAAGATTAAGTTTTAATCAACTCTAGAGTTAACCTGTGAAAGCTGATGCAGCTGATAAATAAATAAGAATTAAGTTTTTAACAATTTTTAAGCTAATCTGTGAAAAAAAACTGATGCGGCTGACAAATGCCTAGTTTTGCTAATATTATCTTATCTTATACTCTAAAACAAGCTCCGTTTGTCCGGGCAAAGTTTTTTTTCGCTCCAAGGATTTTTGATTTTTTTATTGAATATGGGGGTTTTGGCCACCAGAAATCGATTGGAGCTGGTCCCATAGCTGGGAAAAATCCGGTTTTCACACTAGAGCCCTTCAAAGATCCCATGTTATCCTTATGGAGATTTTTAAGTTGAACAAAAATCAGCTGATACTGTAGATAAAATAAACCAATGTGTTACATCTTTAACCTGTGGTTTTAGGAAAATCATACCAATGTGCAGCAAACCTTCCGCCTGGCGAGTGAGCGGAGCGAACGAGCTTTGTGTGAGAAACGAAAGTAATAATTTTACCGAGCTTAAGCTCGGTCCTCCTGGTACTAGTTTATAAAGTAAAGCTTACCTTAAAGTTGAGCAAAAATGAACAACAGCTGTACACTACTGCTGAAGGCACTGGAATGATGCTGCAAGCACCAAACTGGTATATATACTATCTAAACTGCGGAAACGACCTTTGAATGCTTCAGGAAGCATACCGACAGTAATTATGACCCCCTTTGCCAAACGTCAACGGCAAGGGGCAAAAGTACTTCCTGACGTGCTTGAGGGTCGAGAGCATTTTAGTCTGTTCCGGGTGGTAAAAGTCAGTGTCAAACGAGGCTATAAGTACACTTTGACTTTTCGGACAGTCTATAGTTCGCGAGTCTCAGTTGTGTTGATAAGTACATGAGAAACCCGCACTTATGGAGGAAGAGGAGTCAATTTGGCGAGTTTCAAGCTGCAGAGATAAAAATGGTAGGTGATAAGAATTAACTAACAACTGTTTAAGGGGGTCTAATTTTTGAGATTGACAAATGTTATTAATATAATGTTTATTTTAGCAAAGTTGTCAAGAGTACAAAGTAAAGTTTTGAACACTAGAGTTAGCAAACCTGAATAAAAACGTAATTTTTCACCCTAAGCAATAAAATATTTGAAAATTGTACTATTAAGATGAAAAAGCGCAAGTGAACAAATTATTTACCTATAAAGAAACAAAAAAATTATTTACAACTGGTTGGGTCAGTTCTCAGATTAGCAAAAATCTAATGCAATGTTTACAATGCAATGTTATGCAATTTTTACTCTAGCATAAAATGGACATTATATTTCATTTGTTCAGCAAAGTGTTTTTGAGTGTAAAATTTTAGTCACTAGTGTTAGTAATCTTGAACAAAAATATAATTTATTTCCAGCTTAAAGCAACAATTTATGTGAAAACTCTACGATAGTAAAAGACCAAGGGTTAAAAAATTATTGACAAATTTCGCTAGTTTTATGGTTATAAAAAGGGAGGGGGAAATATCATTTATGACAATGCTATGTTTGAAATATAATGTCCATTTTATGCTAGAGTAAACATTGCATTACTCATTTTTGCTAATCTGAGAACTGACCCAACCAGTTTGTAAATAATTTTTTGTTTTCTTTATAGGTAAATAATTTGTTCACTTGCGCTTTTTCATCTTAATAGTACAATTTTCAAATATTTTATTGCTTATGGTGAAAAATTATGTTTTTATTCAGGTATGCTAACTCTAGTGTTCCAAACTTTACTTTGTACTCTTGACAACTTTGCTAAAATAAACATTATATTAATAACATTTGTCAATCTCAAAAATTAGACCCCCCTTAAACAGTTGTTAGTTAATTCTTATCACCTACCTTTTTATCTCTGCAGCTTGAAACTCGCCAAGTTGACTCCTCTTCCTCCATAAGTGAGGAGGTGTCATGCAAAAGGAAACATATCCACTTTAAAAGATTTTCGGAAAACGCAGAAAAACCATATTTAATTAATTTGTTAGTAAAATCTTAAAAAGTTTAGTCATATATTTCCTTCCCTTGAAAATAACAATTTTTTTTAACCAGTTTTTGATAAATTTTATACCAACAATTAAATATTTAATGTTGAAATATGGATATGTTGTATTTTGATTGAATGCCTCGGATGAGTTCTTTTTTGTTTGAATTGGTTTGGGATATGTTTTCATTTGCTCGGAAATTGGTTAAAACATAGGCCTACTAGTTAGTTTAGTTTGATGTAACTTGCTTATTCTGTAAAATAAAAAAAAAACGGTACCTTGAATTAAAAATACTAACAATATAGGCTGATCATTTGAATTTTTATTCTTAACTTACAATATTAGATAGGCTAATCTTCTAATTGCAAAAATACCGGAACTCAATTTAGAGCATAGTACGGTAGTTTATCAATGTGAAATGTCCAATTAAGATTTTTTATCTACTATTAATCCTAAAAATTTTGTATTATCTTGAAATTGAAAGGGAAATTGTGTATTTTCAATTACGCTTTTAGTATTCTTACATGAGAACTTGATAAAAGTCGTTTTATTTTCATTGAGCAAGAGGTTTTGATTACCTAGCTGTGTTTTTACTTTGTTTATTGCTGTTTCTACTGCTGGAAATTTTTTGTTAATATTTTTGTCTGAAATTGTCAAATTAATATCATCAGCAAAAATACATAATTCATTATTTATTTTTAATTCTGTAAGGCATTGAAGTAGTTTTCCTACATAACAAAGAAATAAAAATGGACCTAGAACAGATCCTTGCGGTACTAAATATTTAATTAGTCTAGTTTTGGATTTTATTTTTAAAACTCTGTTTCGAACTTTTTGTGTGGTTTCAACATATTGCAGCCTGTAAGTTAAGTAAGATTTTATTAAAGCAAATCTTTACCATTGATTCCATAAGAACTTAATTTATCAAGCAAAATTGGATGTGATACACTTTCAAAATCAAGAAATGCTGTAACAACTTGTTCATCATTATCTATTTATTTATTATATATTCAATAAAAGATATTATGGCTTAATATAGCTGTTGCATCTAGGGAGTCACGTGATAAAATACTGGCTCGTCATTGGCTGCAATGGATGTGTTTTCTTCTGCTTGAATTCGGGCTTGGATATGATCTCTTTTGCTCTAAACTCTGAATTTTGGAGTGTAAAATCAATTGGATATGTATTTTTCTGCTACAAACCAACTTTACCATTGAAAAGCAATGAGGCCAAAGACCATAGAGTGATAAAAATCTCAATTTTGGATTTCTATGGATATGTATGCTTTTGCATGACACCTCCTCAAGTGCGGGTTTCTCATGTACTTATCAACACAACTGAGACTCGCGAACTATAGACTGTCCGAAAAGTCAAAGTGTACTTATAGCCTCGTTTGACACTGACTTTTACCACCCGAACAGACTAAAATGCTCTCGACCCTCAAGCACGTCAGGAAGTACTTTTGCCCCTTGCCGTTGACGTTTGGCAAAGGGGGGTCATAATTACTGTCGGTATGCTTCCTGAAGCATTCAAAGGTCGTTTCCGCAGTTTAGATAGTATATATACAGTTTGGTGCTTGCAGCATCATTCAGTGCCTTCAGCAGTAGTGTACAGCTGTTGTTCATTTTTGCTCAACTTTAAGGTAAGCTTTACTTTATAAACTAGTACCAGGAGGACCGAGCTTAAGCTCGGTAAAATTATTACTTTCGTTTCTCACACAAAGCTCGTTCGCTCCGCTCACTCGCCAGGCGGAAGGTTTGCTGCACATTGGTATGATTTTCCTAAAACACAGGTTAAAGATGTAACACATTGGTTTATTTTATCTACAGTTATCAGCTGATTTTTGTTCAACTTAAAAATCTCCATAAGGATAACATGGGATCTTGAAGGGCTCTAGTGTGAAAACCGGATTTTTCCCAGCTATGGGACCAGCTCCAATCGATTTCTGGTGGCCAAAACCCCCATATTCAATAAAAAAATCAAAAATCCTTGGAGCGAAAAAAAACTTTGCCCGGACAAACGGAGCTTGTTTTAGAGTCGTTTCCGCAGTTTAGATAGTATATATACCAGTTTGGTGCTTGCAGCATCATTCAGTGCCTTCAGCAGTAGTGTACAGCTGTTGTTCATTTTTGCTCAACTTTAAGGTAAGCTTTACTTTATAAACTATAATATTAGCAAAACTAGGCATTTGTCAGCCGCATCAGTTTTTTTTCACAGATTAGCTTAAAAATTGTTAAAAACTTAATTCTTATTTATTTATCAGCTGCATCAGCTTTCACAGGTTAACTCTAGAGTTGATTAAAACTTAATCTTTAACTTAATCTTTTCATAATTTATTTTAAACTCTTGCCCCGTCAGCACTCTTTACAAATTTTAAAGTTTTAAAATAGAGTTCATCGCTCAGAGTTAACACCATAAGTGTTTTTATAAACTTTTGCACTGTGTGTTTACTAATTTTCTAATTGTTTATCACTAAGCTTGGTATGCTTTTATTTATACAAAGTTTAAGCCTTTATAATAAACTCTAAACTTTAATACTAGTGCCATCTTTAAAATTGCACACTCAATAGCTAGAAGCCGTCTTTTTGCTTTACTGCCTTCAATTCACCGCTATACATTGATAAACTAAATCTGTAGACACAAATGACGCTTTGAAATTGAAGGCGTTCTTAATTTATTTACACTCTTGCCTCGCCACTCTTTATAAATTGTTAAGTTTTAAAATAGTGTTCTTTGGTCATTTTTAACACCATAAGTATTTTTATAAACCTTTGCCCTGTATTATCAATTTTTCTGCATTGTTAATCACTAGCTTTTGTACTAGC
This sequence comes from Neoaliturus tenellus, assembly GCA_030545055.2. NCBI lineage: Eukaryota > Metazoa > Arthropoda > Insecta > Hemiptera > Cicadellidae > Neoaliturus > Neoaliturus tenellus. The sequence goes on along the minus strand of JAQYXR010001188.1, from coordinate 2,919 downwards.
GGCATTACAATCAATAGATAATTTGGAAGGTGTCTTTGCTTTACTGCCTTTAATTTACCGTTATGCATTTATAAACTAAACCTGTAGATTAAAATGTCGCTTTGACATTGAATACATTGCTGGGCATTTATAAACTGCCTCTGTAGACTCAAATGTCACTTAAAAAAGAGTTTTGCGAGCGTTTAGTTTTTTGTTAAGAAATAGGAAATTTTTTAGGAAAATGGAGTACGCCAGGGTTTACTTATATGTAAGTTTTGTTCATATGGGAGGAGCAGGCGATTGGCTATCTCGCTCACTTCCCGGTGGAGTTGAAAGTGGTGTCGAAGGCGGCGAAGACGTTTGACTCTCCGTCGACGCAATCGGCTGCTCGCCTGCTGGCGGCCCGACAGTCCGAAAACGGAAGCAGTGGCACGTTTCCGTTGTCACCTCCGACACGTACCGCATTTTACCTGAAATTAAAAATACTATTTTTACAAATGATTAATAATTTTATTCTTTTTTTTACAGATGGCAAGCTCTTTGCTTTCATCTGCCTTCAATGCACGCTCCAAGGCGGGCTATCCAAGACTAGACATAAAAAACTAACAGATTCGACAGGATATCGAGTTTGAAGTTAAAAAAGTTCTCTCAAAGAAATTTGGCCACTGCATCATCGCCACGGTGGACTACGGCACGGAGATCGAGGACAGCGAATCAACGATTGGTGACGTATTTTTGAAAAGACAATTCGTTGAAATATTTGATGACGATACAATCACAGAATACAATGCCGAAGAGCCTTCCCTTCGCCTACGATACAACGGCAAAGGAGTCAAAATGATTCATCGTTGAATTGAAGCCTACCTTCTAAACTCGCCTTGTTAATAAACTATATGACAAAGTACCTGGTGTATTCTTTTTCCTTGTCAATGCTTTATTTTGCTCGTGCAGTAACCAAACACACTAGTAAGCGCTTTCATACATAAAAGGTATTAAAAATAAAAATCACCAAATTTATTTTATCCTTGTGCTCTAGGAATAGGATACAGGTTTACTTCTTTCCTGCGGTATTTTAAGCAAAAAAGTTCATACATCTTCATTGTACAAAACAGCAACTGGGTTTCAAATTGATACAAACTTAAACATAATTAGGGATGGACGGGAATGAATTTTTTGTTCGGGACGGGACGGAATTTTTATCTCCCATCCAATTTTGGACGGGATCGGGACGGGATTGCTCTTCTCAACGCTATCGGGAAATATTCGTTTTGACTTTTATCCCAGTGTTGTATAAAGACAAATTAATGTTAAATATCAACTAGTTCTCCTTCCAACTGTTCCACTTGATTTTGTATAAGTTACAATAAATGTCCTTTTGTTGAAAAAATTAAAATATATAGTTTTGATATTTGTAAAATGCAATAAAATCATGGGAAAGTATAAATTTTATTGTAATTAAATAATTTAAGTTGAATCACTAACACACATAAAGGAAAAATGTTGCCCATGTATGTCTTATTTAATACAAGTTTCGTTTAATGAAATATTAAACGTTTGGTACGAAGAATAAAAATAAACATTTTGGGCGGTACTGGTACGTAAAAAATATAGATTAAAACAATTGGAAAAATTGTGAAGAAAACCATACTATATTACAATAAATAAGGCCTGCTCAGATAAAAAAGAACAAAAAACCACAAATTGAAATTAGAATAAATATTAACACTCAGAAAAGAAGTTGTTCAACCAAGCCAATGCCATTTATAACCCTAAGAAATGTTTGCCAATTTCTTTTTTATATTCATTGATTTTACTGAGGCAGTTTCTTACTTGAAGAATATAAATAAGAAAATTGAACTGAGAAATTATAAAACTATTACTCGCCTACGGCTCGATGGGGGCTCCGCCCCCATGCCCCCTTGAAGGTTGCCCTAAATTTGTAGAATAATATAAAGTCAAATATGTAATAGGTTAGTTCCACTGAAGAGCTAGACATTAAAGTCAGCAACAAAACTGCTTAATACACAAAATTCTCAATCAATAGTAAAAAAGATTGGAAAATCTCTTATTATCCGTTTTAATACCCTTTCGTAAAAATTGAAATTGAAATTTGAAATTACGCCCTTTTTTAAGGGTGAAGGAAATGAGATGCTAAAAAATCTCAAAGGGCCGAGCTTGTAGAGCATCTAAAAAATAATAATATAATCCTGACAAAACATATACTGTATCGGTATGGCAGTACTTTTACCGGATCAAACAAAATCACAAAAAAACTATAAATTAAAAAAAATTATATAATTTCGTATTTCACAGTTTTTTTGAACAACTACCATACTAAAATTGGCCAATGGCTGCACCTATAGTTAGACCTAGATATGGTAATAGTATAATCTAAATTTGTGGCTTCTATGTGCCATAACAGTAAACGACAAATGTTGAAATAGAGCAATTGTTGTGAAAGAATTTCGATATCGTGAAAGTACGCTTCTTTTTAACGGGTGATGGGGGTGAGACACTGCCAAGTTCCAAAGGACCGAACTTGTAGAGCGTCTAAAATAGCAAAAATTACTGGCGAAATATAAATCAATATGGCAGTATATTTTTCAGTATAAAGTAATTTACAATAACTTTACATGAAAAATGTCAATAAATTTGTGTTTTTTTTCAACTGTTTAGTTTTAACTTTGATTGAAATTGACCAATGGCTGTTAAAATAGTAAGAACTAGTTGGGTTTATAATATTTATTAAGTTTGACGCATCTGTGTGCCATAACAGTAAATAAAAAATATTAAAATAGCAATTGTTTGGGGAAGAATGTATAAAGTTTGAAATGACGCCCCTTTTTAAGGGTGAAGGGGTCGAGATACGCCTAAATGTCATGGAACCAAACTTGTAGAGCGTCTATAATAGAATATAGTAATGGCAAAATATATATCAAT
>JAQYXR010001187.1:30000-39545 GCA_030545055.2 Neoaliturus tenellus | reverse complement strand
TGATAACCGAACATTTATATTACTATTTTATAAAACATTTACAATAAAATAAGCATTTTGTCTAGTAGAAAAGCAACACACTTAAGTAAATATATAAACATTGTATATTTCTCCTCAAAATATAAAAAACACCGCAAAGATCTAAATAATACTTTTATGTACATTTACAAACATAGAAAAGTTACTTAATTACGTTGTTGACATATTTGTTACAATGCAAATTAAAAAATATAGGCTACTTTACGTGAAAATCTTATGTTAAAACATGAAATATGAAAATACAAGTAAAGAATACAACTATACAATTACTTATCCTAACCAAATAAGCTTCTTTACAGGTTCTGTATGTTTTGGCATTTTTGCCAAACGAGGTTTTGCCGTGCGGCTGTCTCAAGTCCTTAGACATTTCAAAAAGAGCTCTTTTTATTTTTGCTGTTAACACCTTATTAAGAATAAATTCCCTATGGTTGTTGCAGTCACTCCCACACTTCATCCACTCTGAAAATCTGGAATATTTTAGGTTGCTTTGTTTTTAAAAACATTTTCTGTTTTATTCCTACTGAATGGATGTTCTTAAAAAAGGTTTTTTTATCATTCTGCACGAAATCAGCCTGGTTATTGTTCTCTCAATAGTACCAAAACCGATTCTTTTTTTTCCTAGTACAGTAGACTCCCTCAACCGGCCACCTTTTAACCGGTCTCCGCTTTATCCGGCCTACCCTGACACAAAATAACATCTTTTTAACCGGCCATTTTTTATCTCAACATCGCTTTAACCGGCCCGCTTTTCGCCGGAAACGTAGTTTTCTTATCTAATGTATCATTCAATTGAACTTTATTTCATATTGATGTTCTCAAACCAATTAAACTGTAACGTCCTGGATGGAAGTGCCTGCCACTGGAAGTCAATGCGTTTGGACCTACTATCCAGTAGACCACAGTAAAGAAACGAATATTATTAGTGTAAGTTTGTTGTGGATGTCATGGGTGGTAGATGTTAGCTATAAATCATATACAGTAATGTATTTAAGGTTGTTTTTAAAGTAATAATTATATTTAGGCCGTAAAAATTGTGGTTTGGCGATCTTAAATGAACATCGGTTTAACCGGCCAATTCATTATCCGGCCGCGGCCTGGTCCCGAGGTGGCCGGTTAAGAGGGAGTCTACTGTACTGAAAAATCATCTGGAGAATTTTTTAGGTCCTAGTACTGAAAAGTCAGCTGTTTGCCAAGTATATTATTATTAATTTATTAACGTTGAGGAGCAGAATTTTGAAATTCAAACGTCATAAAGAGCATTGTTTGTAAATAACAGAAATGTAAACACTGCATTTTACTTACTTTGTAAATAAAACCTCGAAATCTTAATAGTTAATATTTTTAACAATCAAAAGTCTAATTTTGCATTATGATAAAAAACGTTGTTCATCACTAGGAGCAAAAGTGGGTCTTTTTGGTGCGCAATCAAGTTTTAAAAACTCGGCTTTTCGTCTTGTAAAGGAAGGAACACACTTATGTATATATACAGACACTGTATATTTGTCTTTAATATATATAAAAATTCTACTACAAATATGAAGTTAATACTTTTATATAGAAATCTTATTTACAAACATGGACAATTAACAAAATCACGTTGTTGACAAATATTACGTTACAGAACAAATTAAAAATGATACTTCACATGAAAATATTATTTAAAAACATGTTTATTTAAAAACATGCAGCCATTTATTGATAAAGCGCTGTGTCCACTTAAGTATTTTAAAAATATATACACAATTAAACAGTTAAGTAATTAAATATTAATCTTTAAAAAAATTATTATTACATATAAATACACTATACAATAAATAGCATCCTGGTACAAATAAAAATAATTTATAGTTGAAAACCTTTTGATAACCGAACATTTATATTACTATTTTATAAAACATTTACAATAAAATAAGCATTTTGTCTAGTAGAAAAAGCAACACACTTAAGTAAATATATAAACATTGTATATTTCTCCCCAAAATATAAAAAACACCGCAAAGATCTAAATAATACTTTTATGTATCTTATTTACAAACATAGAAAAGTTACTTAATTACGTTGTTGACATATTTTGTTACAATGCAAATTAAAAAATATAGGCTACTTTACGTGAAAATCTTATGTTAAAACATGAAATATGAAAAATACAAGTAAAGAATACAACTATACAATTACTTATCCTAACCAAATAAGCTTCTTTACAGGCTCTGTATGTTTTGGCATTTTTGCCAAAACGAGGTTTTGCCGTGCGGCTGTCTCAAGTCCTTAGACATTTCAAAAAGAGCTCTTTTATTTTTGCTGTTAACACCTTATTAAGAATAAATTCCTATGGTTGTTGCAGTCACTCCCACACTTCATCCACTCTGAAAATCTGGAATATTTTAGGTTGCTTTGTTTTAAAAACATTTTCTGTTTTATTCCTACTGAATGGATGTTCTTAAAAAGGTTTTTTTATAATTCTGCACGAAATCAGCCTGGTTTTTGTTCTCTCAATAGTACCAAAACCGATTCTTTTTTTTCCTAGTACAGTAGACTCCCTCAACCGGCCACCTTTTAACCGGTCTCCGCTTTATCCGGCCTACTCTGACACAAAATAACATCTTTTTAACCGGCCATTTTTTATCTCAACATCGCTTTAACCGGCCGCTTTTCGCCGGAAACGTAGTTTTCTTATCTAATGTATCATTCAATTGAACTTTATTTCATATTGATGTTCTCAAACCAATTAAACTGTAACGTCCTGGATGGAAGTGCCTGCCACTGGAAGTCAATGCGTTTGGACCTACTATCCAGTAGACCACAGTAAAGAAACGAATTATTATTAGTGTAAGTTTGTTGTGGATGTCATGGGTGGTAGATGTTAGCTATAAATCATATACAGTAATGTATTTAAGGTTGTTTTTAAAGTAATAATTATATTTAGGCCGTAAAAATTGTGGTTTGGCGATCTTAAATGAACATCGGTTTAACCGGCCAATTCATTATCCGGCCGCGGCCTGGTCCCGAGGTGGCCGGTTAAGAGGGAGTCTACTGTACTGAAAAATCATCTGGAGAATTTTTTAGGTCCTAGTACTGAAAAGTCAGCTGTTTGCCAAGTATATTATTATTAATTTATTAACGTTGAGGAGCAGAATTTTGAAATTCAAACGTCATAAAGAGCATTGTTTGTAAATAACAGAAATGTAAACACTGCATTTTACTTACTTTGTAAATAAAACCTCGAAATCTTAATAGTTTAATATTTTTAACAATCAAAAGTCTAATTTTGCATTATGATAAAAAACGTTGTTCATCACTAGGAGCAAAAGTGGGTCTTTTTGGTGCGCAATCAAGTTTTAAAAACTCGGCTTTTCGTCTTGTAAAGGAAGGAACACACTTATGTATATATGCAGACACTGTATATTTGTCTTTAATATATATAAAAAATTCTACTACAAATATGAAGTTAATACTTTTATATAGAAATCTTATTTACAAACATGGACAATTTACAAAATTACGTTATTGACAAATATTATGTTACAGAACAAATTTAAAATTATTCTTCACATGAAACTATTATTTAAAAACATGAAATATTAAAAAATACAAGTCAAAAATACAATTATACAATTATTGCTATTGAAAAATCGTATTATTACACAGTTATGTAAATATGTAGACATTGTATATTTCTCTTTAAAATATATAAAAAATTCTACTACAAATATGAAATTAATACTTTTATATAGAAATCTTATTTACAAACATGGACAATTAACAAAATCACGTTGTTGACAAATATTACGTTACAGAACAAATTAAAAATGATACTTCACATGAAAATATTATTTAAAAACATGTTTATTTAAAAACATGCAGCCATTTATTGATAAAGCGCTGTGTCCACTTAAGTATTTTAAAAATATATACACAATTAAACAGTTAAGTAATTAAATATTAATCTTTAAAAAAAATATTATTATTACATATAAATACACTATACAATAAATAGCATCCGGTACAAAATAAAAATAATTTATAGTTGAAAACCTTTTGATAACCGAACATTAATATTACTATTTTATAAAACATTTACAATAAAATAAGCATTTTGTCTAGTAGAAAAAGCAACACACTTAAGTAAATATATAAACATTGTATATTTCTCCTCAAAATATAAAAAACACCGCAAAGATCTAAATAATACTTTTATGTATCTTATTTACAAACATAGAAAAGTTACTTAATTACGTTGTTGACATATTTTGTTACAATGCAAATAAAAAATACAGTACACTCTCGTTCATCGGACTCGGTGACATCGGAACTCCGCTTCATCGGAACTGAAAATCTGGATATTATGAAGGCGAAACTTCGTTATCCGTCTCCACCGTTGGTATTATCGATGTGAGAATTTCGATATTGCGATAATATTGCTATTATATCGATGATACAATTACACGATACGATTTTATCACCTGATTTAGTTTCTCGTTCTAATAAAATGAAATAAACCTTTTGACAATAAAACAAATACCGTATATATTCAAACAAGTAACTGAAAATAACAACAACAGAAAAAGTAAACATTGTAGCTAATGTAACCTGTAACAAAGAACAACACAAAATAAACTAACCAAGTTTGTTGTGTAGCTGTATCTAAATTAAAATTGTGAGAAGAAGCAGACTTTGTTGGATCTAATATGGCATCACACAAATGCTGCCAAATACAAATCAGAAAGGTTTTTTCTATTGTATTGAGGGAATATGCATTTTAAATGTTTCCAAACACCATCGATTTTGTTGTTATAAACATCGCTGTTAATTAAAGTGACGGAGGTTTACGGTTACACTGTTAGGTTAGATTATTATTATGATACATATTATCTTTTCTCAGTATCGTTGTTGATTCGATTGTTTTCATCGCTTAATTTTCAATCGCAATATCGAAATTCTCACATCGATAATAACGGTGGAGACGGATAACGAAGTTTCGCCTATTATGAATTTTTTTTCTTATGAATTTTTTCGTAATCTGTACCCATCTATGTGATTTACGAGGCCGTGGAGTATTCGCACAAAAATAGAAAGAGGAAGGGGTAGGAAGTGAACATACGGTTCGACCGCTTCTTAACTGTCATTCAGTCTGTCTCGCGTCGCGACTGCAGTAACTGCACCTGTGTTACGTGGACGTAAGTTGACTGCTGAGTTGATGAGTGGAATATGAATATGGAATATGAGAATAAAGATTTCAAAAACGGATCTTTATTTCCTGCGTTGTTTTTATTCATATCTGTTCATTGTTACCATGTTCAAAGTTTGAGTGCCTTATTTTCATAAAACCTCTTGTGTTATCTTAAAAACAAGAGTGAATACAATCACGATAGTTCACCGTACGGGCGGAAATGATGACCCACGACGGACTCCGCTTCATCGGAATTTTTTGACATCTGAACCGGCCGTCCGCCACATTAGTTCGATGAATGAGAGTGTACTGTATAGGCTACTTTACGTGAAAATCTTATGTTAAAACATGAAATATGAAAAATACAAGTAAAGAATACAACTATACAATTACTTATCCTAACCAAATAAGCTTCTTTACAGGTTCTGTATGTTTTGGCATTTTTGCCAAAACGAGGTTTTGCCGTGCGGCTGTCTCACAAGTCCTAAGACATTTAAAAAAGAGCTCTTTTTATTTTTGCTGTTAACACCTTATTAAGAATAAATTCCCTATGGTTGTTGCAGTCACTCCCACACTTCATCCACTCTGAAAATCTGGAATATTTTAGGTTGCTTTGTTTTTAAAAACATTTTCTGTTTTATTCCTACTGAATGGATGTTCTTAAAAAAGGTTTTTTATCATTCTGCACGAAATTAGCCTGGTTTTTGTTCTCTCAATTGTACCAAAACCGATTCTTTTTTTTCCTAGTACAGTAGACTCCCTCAACCGGCCACCTTTTAACCGGTCTCCGCTTTATCCGGCCTACCCTGACACAAAATAACATCTTTTTACCGGCCATTTTTTATCTCAACATCGCTTTAAACCGGCCGCTTTTCGCCGGAAACGTAGTTTTCTTATCTAATGTATCATTCAATTGAACTTTATTTCATATTGATGTTCTCAAACCAATTAAACTGTACCGTCCTGGATGTAAGTGCCTGCCACCGGAAGTCAATGCGTTTGGACCTACTATCCAGTAGACCACAGTAAAGAAACGAATTATTATTAGTGTAAGTTTGTTGTGGATGTCATGGGTGGTAGATGTTAGCTATAAATCATATACAGTAATGTATTTAAGGTTGTTTTTTAAAGTAATAATTATATTTAGGCGTAAAAATTGTGGTTTGGCGATCTTAAATGAGCATCGGTTTAACCGGCCAATTCATTATCCGGCCGCGGCCAGGTCCCGAGGTGGCCGGTTAAGAGGGAGTCTACTGTACTGAAAAATCATCTGGAGAATTTTTTAGGTCCTAGTACTGAAAAGTCAGCTGTTTTCTATGTATATTGTTATTCATTTATTAATGTTGATTAGCAGAATTTTGCAATTCAAACGTTATAAAGAGCATTGTTTGTAAATAGCATATGTAAACACTGCATATTACTAACTTTATAAATATATCCTCGAAAATACAACTTTATAGTTAAAATTTTTATTGATCAAAAGTCTAATTTCGCATTATGATAAAAAACGTTGTTCATCACTCTGAGCAAAAGTGTCTTTTTGATGCTTAATCGTTTTAAAAACTCGGCTGCCCCTCGCTTTTAAAACACTATTGCGCACCAAAAAGACCCACTTTTGCTCCTAGTGATGAAAACTACTATTGTTAAATACGTGGATTGTTGTTCTGACAACGACGGCCGTCTCGTCGTTGACGAATGTCAGCTGGTCAGCGTCTGTCGACTTGTTGTATTGACGCAGCCACGACAATGTCTCGTCCGGTTTCTGGGAGGGCCTTTGTGTTATTTCGGCCATGCAGGATGCACATTTAAACCTCTTTAAACAGGCGTGAACTGCATACCCCGCGAAATACCTAAATAAATTTAAATGCTATATAGTATATATTTGTATAAAAATTGAAACATAGTACATTTATGTAATAACAAATTATACAGCGTGTTTATTCTCACATTGGCATGTTGTTAAGTTGTAAATCGTATTGGACACAAAAAAGGTTTGATGAGCAAATTAGTGCTTAGTTGTGTTAAAAATTAAGAGTCAATCTCTATCTTAATGAGTTAATTGTAAAACACGATTACCGTAAACCTCTGCAGCCATAAAAATCGATTGGCGCTACGGCCGCGGCCGCGAGGCGGCATTCGGGCTCAGGACTCAAAATATGACTACTTTTTAAATTGTAGGCCTAATACAATTGTAATATTTATATTTAGGACCTTAAGTTCACTCTATTATTGGAATTAAATTTACCCATATCCTATACTATAAGATATATTATAATGTGAGCACTTTCTGAAGATATGTGTGTTCCATCTCTAAGTGGGAATGTTCGATCTCAAAATCTAGTGGGTAGATTTTGCTTCAACTATGCATTTAAGTGTTTTGGTCCAAAAAAAGTGGTTAGGAACAGTCTCAACGCCAGGAAAATTTTTTTCTAAAACTAAGTTTTAAAATAGTAATTTTTAACATTGGTCTTATGGGTTGCTATTTTGGTAACGAAATTACAACGAAAGGTATAAAAATAAAGGAGCATAGATGTTAAGCACTCTTTCGAAACAGCTGTTTACTGTGAAGAGGTATAGTTGGTTTTTGACAGAAATTTAATAGCTTTATTACCATGACACTATAACAAACGTGAATTAAAACAAGCGAGCAAGGCTAGGTTAACCTGGTATTTATTATTATCGCCGACTGAATAAAAAAATGTCAATTAAATTAATTTAAATCATATATTCGTAAAATTTTTTATATGATTGAGATTTGTTACAATGGTGTTAATTTCCCATAACAAACGGTTTAAAATTTTAAATAATAAAATAAATTTTGAAATAATTTAAATTTAACAATTATTTGGTTGAAAATACCATAATTTTTTATAAGCATTAAAGAAAAAATGTCAGTTAAAGCCAATCCATGGCATTTGACAGGGGGGGGGGGGAGGAATTAGAGCCAATATAAATAAATCTCAGCAAATTGGTATAAATCAGATGGGGGTCAATTTCAAGGCACATTAACAGTAATATTAAATGTTAACGTACCTGATAGCACATGACTCCAAAGATCGATTGGTCTGAAGTTCTGGTAGCAGATCAACGGTCTCCAGTAAAAATTCATCTTCTTCAACATCATCATTATTACAAAATTGAACGAACATAACAATTCAGTAGTGCTCCGTCCGATCAGGGCCGCATTTAGCCAAACGCCGCCCCTAGGCACATAAAACAGATGCGCCCTCTGTGCCGCAATACCGGCCACAAAATACAAATAAAGTCACGATTATTTTTTTCCGATCCGTGTAGTTTCTAAATAACGGCCACTTAAAATCCAAATATCTCAAAACCGGTAAATTGTATCAACATTTTTCAAGAGACAAAAAAGTTTACAGATTTATTAATTAACGATCCCAAGATTCTACAGATCTAACAACAAATAACGGAGTTATGCAATACGGCGGCACGGCTCGCACGGGCGTCATATGCACGGCCCGCAGATTTTGAGTGGTTGCGTGTACTCGCATACATATTCTGTGGTACGAGCGGAAACCCGGCGTTCCGCACTTTCGGCAAAAGAGATCAGTCGTTTTAACAACTTAATTTACTATTGCGAGCTGGGTAGAACGACGAAAATAATGTACCGCCCGTCTCGAAAAAGCCGTCACGGTGGGTACGGTAGCTCGGAAATGTCCTGAGATTCCTTCTCCCGAATCTTTTGCAAAACTGCGGTAGGTGCGAACTGTCGGGGAGGGTCCGTTGCGTGCCGTATCGCCCTAGTTCACGCACTCTTATGAATTTCAATGTTAAAAACTTATATAAATCGCGGTACCGCCCATCCGTCTGTGCCGTGCCGCCGTTGTACGAACATAGCTTATTGTAGGTTTTCAATAAAATAACCGTAATTTTTATGAAAAAACTTAAAATCCAGGTTTTTATACAGAAAAACCTGAACAGCTCGGTTACTTTTGGTAAATCCTTATCTTGGTATGATTGGTTGTATAATTTATTTTGTTAAATTTTTTGTCTCCTGTAAAATATTATTCAACTTTACCGGGTTTGAAATATCTGAGTTAATTTTTGTAATGGCGACCATTTTTTTTAATATTTGAAAAATATTTTCCCCTGAAAATGATTATTGGTGTGATAAAATTTAATGCCAAATAATTAATTAATATAGTGATCCGTTGCGGATATAAAAATTAAGTGTAAAAAACAAAGTGGCGGATAGAGGCTAAACGGAGCCAAAATAAAAAAATGTACTACACATTTTAGATTTTTTATGTGTAGAATACAAATATGCATAGTCAGTGACGGGGTTTAATGCCATACTATATACACAAATATATATTGT